>SGPK01000250.1:0-34897 GCA_004802695.1 Phellinidium pouzarii
ATGCAACTTTAAGTACAGACCCCTTGCCTAACAATAACAGAATGAGCAATATGTATAATGTGTTTTTAATTAACAAAAGGCATTATCGTACACATAGAGATTCTACTCTATGGTGTCTATGGAACCTATGGTAACTATGATAGTCTATGTAGAACAACATAGACGTCGATCATCTAGTCCGTCTATGGCAATTTAGTTTTTTGCTGATGTAAAAGAATATACATAAACAAATTTTGATGACGTAGGTTGGAGACATTGCTGAAAGCTACGTAGTGAATCAAATCACCAGCAATGGTAAATCATGATAAGAGTGCTGCCGGCTACGATAATAATTTTATATTATCTTCCAGTGTTCTTTAAGTATAGCCTGAGTATTAGATGGACTTGGTTTCTTTGATGTCGGTAAAAACCTTCTTGCGCTCGAGCCGAACTGCCTGCAAAATCGGACATGGAGATCAGGAGTAGCAGGGGCGTGGTCATTGACTTTTAAAGCCAGTCTCCTGCTTGAATCCATAATTGTCATCATGAAAAGACCGGTGTTGGTCGTCCATCAGAGCAGAGGGCATCGTAAGACTGTACATGAAAGCGCACGAAAATACGATCCTAGTATAGAGGCAATCAATTGCTCAGCGACGTTACTAGGAGACTAGCGAATTTGCTACAGATAGAACAGGCATTGCTACCAGGTTGCTATCTTAAGAAATTATTAGATTTATTCATTTGTTATTTTTGTCTTTCTTGAATACAGATTATAGGGTGGCCACTTTGCGTTGTGTAAGAGTTCAAATCTGATTTAAAATCTGCATCACAGCCCATTTAAATTAGTGTTGAGATGAGACGTAGTCCTAATGGCCTTAATCTTATATCGTACACTAGTATGTTTTCGGATGTCTATGCCTGGAACGTCTAGTCCAATTGACGATCTCGGTCCACGCGTACCTTATCAGCAATCATTCGGAACGCGTCGAAGTCATCCTGGAGATGTGCGCATGCGCTGCTGGATGCGCGGAGTGCGTATGCCTCGGGCAGTTGATCAACGAGGATCTGAAAGGAACAATTAATGACGAAAAGGGAATGAAACGAAAGCAATCCGTCAGTGTCCAGCAATTTCCGAAAATGCATGCCGCATGATCATTGCAACACAGAAGTTTTTAAAAAAGGGCCAGAGTGGGGGTTAAAGTGAGAACAACATACCTTGATGCGCTTTTCACCCGTAGGGTGCGTACTCAGGAAGCTCACATTCAGCAGACGACCGCCTCCCCTTTTTTCTGCCTCAAGAAGTCGCTTTTGCATACTGGATGGAAATGAACGTCCCAAAAGTGTAAGCGCAAACTTCAATTTGAGAGATGCAAAATACGTACGCTGGGGCTCCTCGTGGGTCAAAACATGCGCGTGCAGCTAACTGCAGGCCGATTTTATCCGCTGAAGATTGCATATCACCATCAGTTGTCATCTAGTGCACTAACTATAGCATCAAGTCATAAGATAGAATGAGTATGTATATGGAATCGTGCTTATATGACCTCGCAAAATATGTAGACGGCGAGCTTAAAGCAGGAAAAAAACCCGAGTCCAATACATATACATTTGACAGTCAAAACGTACCCTCGAGCTCTACAGTGCGTGAGTTAGGCAGTGAGTAAAGGTATCTCATGAGAGTTCTGCCGAGCCCCGCGTCGAGATCTAACATTCCGAGCAGAAACACGACATATTCGAGTACGTAGCTCGAGGACATCTTCTCCGAGGCGTGGCGGGCAACTGGATCATAGTAATTCAGTAAAATAAGTCCAAAAATAAACGTTTCTGATTTATTTACCTACGTGCGCAATTTCTAGATTCATAGGGCATGAGCAATATGAAATAGAGACAAGATTATAAACACGTACCATGGCTCAGGACAGCGGCAAGTCCTTGCTCGTCCCCCGCAACAGGCAAAATACCTGTGAAAACGATTATGGATCCTGATAAAGAATGTTTATCGTCAACAGATTTCAATCTCAAGAAAGCTGCATAACAAATAGAGATTCACCAACGCTAGCAGCGGCATTCACGACTTTATTATCATTCACAACGACTAAATTCCATTCACGCATAGTTGTGTTCGCAGTGTCGCTGTGTTCCATCCACGTGCTTGCGACGTCAGGCTCCCAAATATCCTCCGAGTCTGGTGACGATGCAGTGTCTATCCGGGTATCATCCTTGACAATGCCGAGGTTGTTCGCTTCGAGAATCGCAGAGACAATTGTGCGGATCTGCTTCACTACAGGATGGTCGGGCGGAAGAATATGCCCTTTATATTCTTCTTGTAAGCGTGTTAGTTCTTCTTTGGCGATCTTGGCTTCAGTCTGCGGTTTGACGCTCATGAAGCGACGTCGACCTGTTTCAGGAACTCGCTCGAGGCTATGTGAACAGAATAGCATTGATTATAACTAAATAATAAATTCTGAAGACATATGAAAATAATGAAAAGCGTACTGATACACATAGTAAACTGCACCACCGCCGAGTACAATCGCGTAGAGTGCTACTTTTTGCATGTCGAGAACTAATTCTTTGTCATTGCCCGAGCGTGACCCATTCTTCTTCTTCGGCGAATTGACGAGTCTGCATGCGCTCGAGCCGAAATGCCTGCACATATGTGAGCGGAAATGGCGGTCGGGTACCGCAAGGGATCCGAGTTCGACAGCGTCACGTCGAGGGTGCCATGAATGCGTCTTAAGTGTACGAACGGCGACGAACGGCGTTGAACCTAGTCTCGTCCCAGCTTGAGAAAATCTCATCGCTCGGCCATCGCTCCTCAAGGTAGAGGAAAGCGTACGAAAAGATGAACGCAGTAGAGACTCCATCGCATCGCTCGCGCACTGTCCGCACACCTGTCAGACTGGCGAGCTGCCGTCACGTGCTCTGCACGCTCACAACAACATCGACACGCTGGCGCGAAGATCTCGTCGTCCCCACAGACAGCCATGGTGAGAGTAGATCAACAAACCCAGTGTGCGATGAGCTGATACTGCTCCTTCAGTCAGCGTTATTCAACTTCCAATCGCTCTTGTTCGTCATTCTTCTCCTGATCTGCTCCTGCACCTACGTCCGCGCGGTCATGCCCACTCTCATCGACAGGAACAAGCAGGGGTGCGTGTTTCTTCCGAAAGCTTCATATCTTCGACTCTTTGACTAAAGACTTTCTTGTTTCATATAGCTTTCTCGGCGTCTTCTGGATGTTCTCTAGAATAGGTGAATTTGCCTCCATCGTCATTATACGAGCTCTTCTTGACAGCAATTCCAGGGGAACGTCTGTCACCGTACATAGCGTTAGCATGCGTAGCAATGGCTGCCTCACTTATTTACCAATGATATACCACTCTCGCGTTGGAAAAGATCCACCCGTAAGCGTCGATCCTTCATGGCTAAGTGACACAGCTAACACGACTTTAAATTATGGTAATTATGGTCTTAGGTTGTGACGGAGCAAGTCATGACATCGAATGCCTTTCGTTAAAATTGACACTGCTCAGATTGTGCTCTGATGTACGTTATTCGATAAATTCCATGTATCTCTTTATACTCTATCACAGACATAACGATTGGAGACATCAATCTGCGCTCATCTGATGACATAATTAGATGCACCGTTCTCTGTTAGGACATCGGTTTACTGGCAGAATTTANTTTTTTTCTGTTCAGGTTGAAAGTCATGTCTATAAGGATTGCGGAACTGCTTAATATGCGCTAATATCGATGATATTTATGTATAATAGTAAAATAATGTATCTTCGCTCATCAACTTCTAAAAACCACCAAAGCACTGATACTAGCACTTGCATGAGTCTAGGTCTTAGGAACGTAACAAATGATAAAAACGTACAAATCATATTACTCAAATTGATTGCAGGATATATATTCCGTAGAAGTGGAGTCTTAGGGTGCAATAGCTCCCTCGGTGGCCCCGCGCTCAAGCCATCGACGATAACGAGCAACATTTGGGACATCCGACAGCATTCACTTCCGCGGCTATTTGCCAGCAGCCCGGCCTGTCGCCTCATCAGAAGCCTGTGGCTGAGAGAGGCTGACTCCATCGGACTGCCACATTATGGAAGGATAGCGCTGGCTCCCGATGTCGTCGAGAGGCGAGGTGGAGCTTCCGCGGCTTTTGCCAGCAGACCGGCCTGTCGCTGCGTCCAAGCACAATGCTGGACGGAGGACTCCATCGGCCTGCCACATTATGGAAGACACACAAGCTTCAATCGAGCGACATCGCCAATTTCGATAGTATGAGGTCGACGTCATCGACGTCTGCTCAGTACAAGTGGGTCAGCATCAATCATATTACATGCCGCTAGATCGAACATACTTGAGTCTACGAGACTGCGCATGTCATTCGTCTCAATGCTTTGATACATATATCCCAGTCATGTCTGAGTGGCGAGGCAGGATCAATAATGTGTATATACCACTTTGATATAAGTGGCAAAATACTTACGAGATAGCGAGATGGCACAATGAGGACGAACATGTAGTAGCATTGTGATTAGATGTTTGCTTTAGGATGCGACACGCAAGGCGCGTTGGATATGAAGGCGGAGCGCGTCAGGCGGCATATGCTCTGCGGAAGGAGGTATGTTAAAGGCGGTATGATATGATGATACGAAATCCCTACCATTAGGAAAAAAGTTGACAGAAGGCCAGGATACAAGACGGTTAGATCCCCGTGAGGGGAGATGATGGTGGTTGGAGGACAAGAAGCTGAGGAGAGATGGACGAAGCGTCCGCCTCTTTATGTGATCTGATACGCGTTTCAGACTCCGCTTAAATATATCATCTGCGTTTCTAATTTCGGGCGCGCGGCTGGCAGATTTGACGTGTCGCGGTACTGTGACTTCTATGCTAGTCGGTCATATGTCAGTCAGCACAAGTTTGACCTCGTTCATTATATGGTCTGAAGTGAAGAGGCCTGAGAATGCATCTGAATCTGAATAATGTCGTGCAAATAAATTAACACACACTGTGCCCTTCTTTCCGCACATCATTTCATCATAATGTCCTCGAGAACCGAGTTCCAACCAGCCGAGCAGCACATTTTTCGCAAATAGCGTGCGTTCATGTGTATCTTAAGATCCATTTCAACAAAGTGACCAAGCTTAAATTAGAGCCCTGCTGAGATGCACTCACAATATTTAGTCGTTGAATGAGTTCGGAATGTCGGAAGACGCCGATCCAAGCAGAAAGTGATACATATTGAATGGCAGCAACATAAAAGAACGACAAACAGATAAACCAATTTGTAAATTATACATTTTATGGCCCCACCTCCACCTCCAGAGATTCAGCACGATCTAGTTCGGCATGTACAGAGAAGCCTAAACGCCTCTGCGTTTTTGGCGCCTTCCGTCCTCCGGTAAAACTAAGCAGTTATTAGCCTGTAGACCATTTGGCGACAAGCTTTCGACGCTCACCGTTGTTCCTGACAGACAAAACTCTCGGGTGCACCTTCCCAGTCATCCAGAACATACTTCTCTCGCAAACCGGGTCCATCGTCGTCTTTGTCCGGCCCAAACAGGTCAAGCGCGAGCTGTGCATGGCTCACGCCAGCGTAAGTCGTTACGCACCGCGGGTTCACCAGTATGCGCGCCGGGCGGAACATGCTGTTCGGGATAGAAAAAGAGTCCATGGAGTCGTCGACGGCTTCTGGGGCAGGCTCGTCCCCTTCGCTGTCGGTATCGGGCATTGCATCGAAGTCGGAGCCCACGTTTCCGTCGTCATCACCCTGCGGCCGTTGTCTCTGTGCGTGCCCAACGTCGTCTGCACGCTTTGCGAGGTTATCATCGTCTGCACGCTTCGCAAGCTTACTATCATCTGTGCGCTTCACAAGATTGTCGTCTGCGCGCTTTGCAAATTCGCTATCTCCACGTTTTGCACGCTTGCGTGCATCCGCATTTGCAGGCACCTCTGTGGGCTTCGCACCTGGACCCCAGCCGAGATTGAACCCAAGACCTAGCCCGCGTCCACCAGCCTTGTTCACTTCACCTGCGCGCTGCTCAACTTCCCGGACGCCTTCACGCGCAGCGCTCAGCCAAAGGTCACGACAGAAGAACGCCTGTGAGCTGTCGAGGCACGGCGCATCGGATGGGCGACGCACGGCAGCGTCCGAGGTACTGAGGTTCACGAACTCTGTGCCGGCGCGGTAGCGTAGGCCAGTATAATATGTCTGCGCAGGGTCGACGACGTGTGTACCCGACTCGCAGCAGAAGACTTGGAAGGGAAGATGCTGACTGTAGCGCGAGGCACCGGCGGGGTCACGCGGTGGGCCTGCAGAAGCTGCAGAGGATGACCTGGACTGCCGAAATTGGTCTCCATTGATATCCCGCGTACGCCAGCGGTCGGAGAAGATGAAAAAGCCGTTGTTCTCTGCCCAATCCATGCCACATACCATGGCGGCGCTGTTCGCTTGGCTCACCATGATCGTCTCGAACATGTCGTTTGGACATGTGAAACCTTTGAGCCAGATGACACGGTGGAATTTAATCTTCCTTTTCTGATACAGTTCATAGAGTGGCTCGAGCACGAGATTGCGAGTGTGCGCTTCCTCTAGTGGATAGTACGCTGCTGTAGGGTCATCTGTCATGGGTGGAAATTTGCGTATTCTGAAGGGTACACCTAGAAGAGTGAGCACTGCTTCACATAGGTCGAGGAGTGTCTCGGTAGAGTCGGACGAGTCGTAGTCTAACATAGACACGAAAACGTTCTGTGTACCGAGCCTGCGAGCCATTTGGACAATTACTGCCAGCTGGTCGACGAGGAAATGATCTGCAGAATGGATGACCATGCCGACAAAATAGAGATGATTTGAGCGAACGAGATCGTCGTACGCATTATCACTTTGTCCGAAGGGCCGCGAAAGAGTCGGACACAGCGCAGCAACCCAGCCATTTAGAGTGAGAAGCTGTTCAATGGCAGCCAGCACGCTCTGCTGGTCTATGTGTGAGGTTGACTTGTCTGTGATACTATAAAACATATTTAGGAATAAAACAAAACACAACAGAAACTACTACTTCGACGAGCCGGGACTCACTAGGGCTTTTCAAACCGATCCCAGAAGTCATCCACGCCGTCCCGAATAACATCGCTGAAAAAGTCTGGTCTCTCGTCCCGGCCGATACGTACTTGCAGGAAGTCATATTTCTGCACATTGAGCCTGTCTGAACCTGCAACGAGATCAAGCACGCCCTGTCGGCGTATTTGCGGAGACTCTGGCACAGCAGAAGAGAAGAAAAGCAGACGACCAAGGACAGCGAGCGCGACAACCCAGAAGACACGCGTCAGGCTTCGTCGACGAAACAAGCCAGCCATTTTAACGATAGAATAACCCCAGGAGTTTAAAACATAGAAAAATATTTGCTGTACGGGGAGAACACACCGGGTGAGCGTCGAAGGGAAACGCGGGCCCGAGAAGGTAAGTTGTGTTAATTATGTAACAGGACTCGGTCAACTCCAGAGCTCGCTCGCTGTTACTACACTGCTGCTAGACGCATGCATATGCGAAAATAAGTGCTAGACACGATAATGAGGACAGTGCTACTACTACTCTAGTCATTTATATCTGCTTGGCTTGGCTCTCTAGACTTCTATACTCGTACTCATGGCACCAGCCCCAGGTCGGCGCGTGTCCTATGTTATCCCTTCACCATCTGGTCCTGTCCCTAGACTCAGCCTACCGCCTATCGGAACCCTAAGACATGGAAAGACAAGTCCCATACTTATACCTTCTAATGAATTTAGCGGTGAGGCAAATGGAGGCCGCGGGCTCGATACAAGATCACAACATCCTCGGCACAGACTTGGTGTTGCAGCCTTCGCACTCGATACCGCTACTCAGCTCTCTGGACGTGACACTCCAGAAGGAATCCTATATACAGGCGGGAGAGATGGCATGGTCATGGCCTGGGACCTAGAGCTTCCAATGAGGCAGCGCTCTCTGAGGTCCAGTGCATTTTCGCAAGTAGGGGGTCGTCGCTTAGGTCGGTGGGAGAGACTGACTCGGGATGATGAAGACGATAATGCTATCTATGAAGAAGATGGTGACGATGACGGTGACGACTGGCCGACAAGTGATGGTGATGTACTTGGGGATGTGAAGACGAGTGGAGGCAGGAGAGGCTACTGGACGAAGCAAGCTGACATACCTTACGAACAACGTTGGGAGATCGATGTAAAATGTTCTGAGCCTGGACAGGTATGTCTAAAGAAGTCTCTAAGGATGTATATACTTATTTCATTCAAGCCAACAAGTTGGATGCAAAGTACTCAAGCTCATTCCGACTGGGTTAATGACATTCTACTATGTAATCTTAATCAGACAGGTATGTTGGAAATTCTGCTCTTGTAAAACTGAACCATCAATTTCATATATGAGTCGGGGGGAAAAATTTGCTTTAGTCTAACTTCGCTTATTATCTTCTTCGATTTAATGTCTGATTTTGCAAACAGTTATCTCAGGTTCTTCCGATGGTACTGTGAAAGCCTGGAATCCCTACAGTTCAGTGCCGTCTTTGCCTGCTACTGTAGGCACCCACTCTGACTATGTAAGGTGTCTAACACAAAGGTACTTGTCGTTCGTTGTGTTTTACAATGATCCACATCTAAGAATGATGATAAATCTAGCCGTGAGCGAAACTGGCTTTTCTCCGGTTCCTTCGATCGTACCATAAAACTTTGGGATCTATCACAGCCACGTTCGGATCCTCTGGTAACTCTGCTTCCACCAGAGTCCCCCGGGCCAAAGTCTTCTGTGTATGCAGTAGCATCAGATCCGTTTGGGCATGTTGTTGCATCGGGTGGTCCGGAACGTGTTGTTCGCACTTGGGATCCACGGACGGGTAAACGAACAGGCAAACTCGTCGGGCATACCGACAATATCCGCGCAATTCTGATGTCCGACGATTCGAGATATGTTCGTCAAGCGATTTGTCCAAGATTCCTTATAATAATAACTCATATTTCCAGCTTTTGACGGGCTCGGCAGATGCATCAATCAAGCTTTGGTCTATCCTTTCTCCACAGCGTTGCATATACACATTCACACATCATACTGAATCAGTGTGGTCCCTCTTCTCATCGCATCCATCCCTCGAAATCTTTTACTCAGGTGATCGTTCTGGCATCGTTTGCCGAGTCGACGTGGAAGAATGTGATCGTATATCTCAGGGCGAGTGTGTAGTCTTGTGCAAGGATAATGGTGAGCCGAACATGGCTGCCTCGGAGGGTGTGAGTAAGATCGTCGCTATGGACGATCATCTTGTATGGACTGCTTCGGGTAGTTCGAGTATTCGGAGGTGGAGAGTCCCGCAAGGCCGGATAGAAAGAGCATCGACAGGAAGTCCTGATAGTCCGTTGACAGAGACAAATAGTCCCATTTCCCTCCATCGTCGCAATTCGTTCGGAAAGCTGCCTAAGCCTCCAGACACTCCTGAAGCCTCATCGAAGAGACGCATGAAAGGACAATCCATTACGCCCTCTATCACTGCGTCTTTCTTTTCAAGTTCATCCTCTCTGCCACACGACTTGGACACTGAGAATGCGCAGAACGGCATACCATATGAGTGCCTGGTAAGACTCACCGCACCGAATGCTCACCATGCACCTCTTGGTTTCTCGCGCGGCCGCGAGGCGGAGGTGGCAACACTGTACTCTGCAGCGTCCGTGATGTCTGTGTCGCGTCACCCGCGGTCACCTTCCGGCGGACAATTCGCGGATCACTCGCGCTCGCAATCCCAGGGCCAAGCCAGCCTTTTTACTCGCAGAGACACACTCAGTCCGCCAGCGCCAGATGGGATGCCATTCGTAACTACCACTGCGCGCACCGCCTATGAGGATAGGGACGTTGCTCCAGATGCAACGCCTCTTGTCACGGAGCCCGACGTTGTGATCGAAGGCGAACAGGGTCTCGTTCGCGTATCAATTTTGAATGACCGTATTCATGCACTAACAGTTGATACCGCCGGTGCTGTTGCAATATGGGACATAGTTCGCGGGAAATGTGTAGGTATGTTCACGCGCGCAGAGGTGCATACTGCGAATGCGAGCACGGGGTGTAGCGTCTCAAGTGGTGGTACAGGTACTCGCAACGCAGAGAAAATATCACCACGGCAAGCGCTAGAGATAGTCCGAGATCGTATTGAAGGAGAGGCTGTCGTCCTCCCATGGGCAAACGCAGATACGAAAATTGGAGAGCTGACGATCCATATCTCAGATAGATGCTTCGAGGCAGAGATCTTCGCAGATGAGGCACTTCACGGATACGAGCGGTCGTATGGCGATGATTATCGCTGTTAGTAATATTTTTTNAAATGTCAGCCAATTCGCTAATATTGCCCTTTGCTAGTAAATATCGGGAAATGGATTTTGCGCAACCTCTTTCTAGGTTTCATCGAGGAAGAACAAAAGGCTGCTTTTAAGCAATCTCAACAGAGAGTCCAACCTTCAGCATATAGGGTACCTCACTCTCAGCCGCATAGGACGCATCTGCCCTCGCATCCTCGTGCAGCCACAGAAGCACCTTCTGGCAATCGCACACCCGGGCTGACTTCGGCTTCTATACCTCCGGTACCTCCTTTACCATCCGACGTGGTTGACACTGGATCACAACAGCTTTCTGGGCTCCGATTGCAAGGACTTTCTCCTATTGCTCAATCCCTCTCAAGCTCAGTTGGTAATGAAGCGCTTACTACTCCTCGGTCCACAAATACTCGTTCAAAACTCGCGAGCACGCCCTTAGTACCGGATTCAATTATCACTGCAAAATTGGGTGCGAATGCTACTCCTGGGTCGGCCGTAGTGCCTTCGCCAATGCCGTCAACAACGAATACCAGCACTACCCCATCTACGTCGACAGCAACGTCGAGCAATGATTACTTCTCCTTGCGTCGGCGTCCATCAACTTCCCAGTCAGGGTCTACTGCGCATACCACTGGTGCACCAGATGATGACTTCTCCGGATGGGGTGGGCCTGGAAGCACGAAAGGCTCCATCGCGCACGAGAGTGGGTTGACGACACCGAGCACGCCGGGAGGCTTTATGGGCCGTCTAAAGAACTTGGGTAAGGGCTCAAGGCGAGCTGCGACGGAGGCGGAAACCCCTTCTGCTTCAGGAAACCCAAGTAATGATCGCAGTGAAGGCGAAGGTGAAGGCGATGTAAGCGATTCTACATCTTATTTTCCTTCTATGATTACTGTATTTATGTCGTAGGATCCAACACTATCCCCATCACCGCCAATGACATTTATCCAACACTTAAAGTCACAGCCACTCACGCCTCCGTCATCCTCAGAGGCACCAACATTGGCAATACCGTTCGATGTCTCCATCATTGTCTCTGAGGACTTGTCATCGGGGTGGATGCCCATGTACCGGGGTTCAGTGGGCACCACTGCGGCTGACATACATATACTGGAAGACGCATTACCGGAATGGATACTTGAGTTCCTACTGATGAGCAAAGCACCAGTGGCACCCGTGACGAAAATGAGTTTCGTACTGCTACCCGTTCAGATCCCCTTGAATGCTAGGGCTGAGTACGGAGACACATTACCAGAGCTACTTAACTCGTACGTTTCTTCATATAATTATGATTTAAGTTCGCTCTTAATGCAATTCGGTACACGCAGGACTCAGTCAAAACTATCGGCGAGCAGGTTTCTGCGTGTTAGGAAGCTTACGAATCATGTAAATTATACCCGTTCAAGACCCATGCGTTCTTGAAAAACAAAATTGACCTATCTGTGATTAACAAGGTACAAGACAAGCTCGATAAAAATCTGCAATCCAAACCATCTTCTCCCCGCTCTTCTTCAGACATCGCAAACACGCATGCACGCGGTTCCTCCTCGCCTGCGTCAGCCCCATCCTCGCTGCCCACCTCGCGCGCGTCTACTCCGCGCCTTTCGTCGAATCTATCTCTCCAAGGGCACGGGCACGGTGCGCCCGCTCTTCCGCGTGCGGAAGATACATACGAAATCCTCTGCAACGACCATGTGCTCCCCCTCGATATGACTCTTGCAGCTGTGCGCCAATTCGTGTGGCGCTCGGCGAGCGAGCTCATAATGCATTACCGGCGCAAGCCCCGGTCGTCCAGTTCTGGTGCCATGCTCGAGGAACAAACAATTTTGACGCCGACCGAGGCAGGAAATTTCAGTTATGGAGTCTTGTCTGATGGTCACTGATTTTAAAATTATTTATATCTGTTTAAACTGCAGTGCAGGATGCAGTAGATGTCACGATCTTGAGATGTAAATTTGTAGGATTTATTTTTGTCTACGGAATTTATCGTGCTTTGCGCTGGTTCAAATCCAACCATTATTTCACACTAGCTTACAACGAAACGATAATAAAGGTATCAATTGCCGATACATACAAGTTTCTGAAGACTTCATACGCTCAGCTAGCTAGTTCATTGACACACTCCCACGCGCCCTTCAGACTCTCCTTCCAAAGGGAAACCTTTCCGTCGCCGCAGCTGACAGCAAGGATATTTCCCGCAAGACTCCACGACACGCGCCAGACTACATCAGGGAATTTTCCAGGTTGGGGTGGTGTTGCGCTGGGGGTAATAGTCACTGAGACATTCACTGACGCAGGGTCGAGTGCGGTCTTGACCCATGGCGCATTGGGTGCGTCTTTCGTCCAGATGAGCACAGTACGGTCCTGTGATGCGGTCGCGAGGTAAGAGCGTGGAAGGCCGATATTGGGCGCCCACGCAACATCACGAACCCAATCTGTGTGTCCCGCGAGCTTATCCTCCTCTGCCCACGCCTGCGTGGCGGATTTATACCCCCNAGATGCGCACGAGGTTGTCGCAACCTGCACTTGCAAACCGCTTTGCAGTGGGGAGGCCGCCTGCGGTGGGAGACGTCTGACCAGGCGTGGATGCGGGTGGCTGTGTGGGAGGTTGGGGTGTGATGAGCGAGCCTGGTAGGACGGCAGGCGCCCAGGAGACGGCATTGCAGCCGATTGCGTGCCCGTCAAAAACATCTGCATCCCACGAGCCATCATCTATGAGTAAGGTGAGTATATTAAAAGTACTAGTTTCAATAGACATATGACGCACTTTTGAATGTGAGCACGGACAGTTTTCCGTCGGAAGACGCGCAGGCGAGGATGGCACCGAGATCATGTGGTGCCCAGGAGATAGAATTCACTGAATGAAGATGGGAATTAGAAAATGTTAGCTATCTATGATTTTAAAAAGATCTTACCGGAAGCGCTGTGTAAGTTGTGCTCCTTGATCTTAGTCCATACACCGGTGGGACTGCCAGGCTGTTGCTGCTCCTTCCATATGAGCACCTTGCCGTCATACGAGCACGACGCGAGGATATGCCCGTACTTTGGGTGTGCCCAGGCGACCTGCCAGACGGGACCAGTGTGCCTGCGCGCGCATTAGACTACTGCCGTGACAAATGTCGCAAAGCACCCACCCCTTCAGAACCTGTCCCCCAGACGACTTTTGTGTCTCTCCATCTACAACATCAAATACTTTGACTGTCCTGTCCGAAGAACATGTTGCAAGTCGTTTTCCATAGTAGTCCAGTTGGGCATCATGCTGGGGAAGGGTGTTAGAGCTGTATGCCTGGCTCAGTATTGCAACCACTGACTATCATGTCTTCATGATGAGTTTCGATGGGTATTGAGTCGGTAGCCGTTGCTGAAGACTGACATAAAATCAGCAACTTTCTATGTTTGCATGCCGCTTGAGCTCACCATTGTGGCCATCGTGGACAATATTGAGATTGAGGTCGCGCCGGCGCGTCAGAGCAGACGTGCAGACGTGGAAAGGGTGTGACAGGACTTTCTTACAACAATCCAATTTGGGAAGGAATGCCTAGTATTACCGTGACACACATCATCTCTCAAGAGTCAGAACCCTCTTTCTTTCACATATGCACTTGTTCACAGGAGAGGCTATAAAAGATTTTTTTTTTGAGTCTTGACTTTGCTATTCCTCAGAGTCCTTGGACTACCTAAAGAACATATGCACATGTATACTTGTCACAGTCACATATTTATTTCTCTGACATAATACTAGCTGTGACATGGTAGAAATTTACTTGACTGAAATTCTATTCTGTACAATCAAGTTTGCTTCAGCCTGCTGCACATTGGCTTGTGTAGACGCCGGCTGGCCATGGCGCTCTCCACTCGGTGTTCGCGCAGTTTTCGCTGTCTGCAAACACTTCTCTCCTCCCCACCGCGTCTGGGTTTCACGCGACATGCAGCGACCGCTGCCGCTGTCTCCGCATCAACCCCAGAACCTGAATACCCGGCGCCTCCGAAGCATGAACTGACCGCGAGTGACCACGCGCGTCTGACGAGGCAACGAAATATCGGTGTATCTGCACATATTGACTCGGGAAAGACGACCTTGACAGAGCGCATTCTTTACTACACTGGTCGTATTCATGAGATCCATGAGGTTCGTCTTTTGCATCTCGTTCGGGGGTTCATTAGTTGACTCTATTTATTGAATGCAGGTCAGAGGCCGTGACGCGGTTGGCGCAAAGATGGACCACATGGAACTCGAACGGGAGAAGGGAATTACCATTCAGAGCGCTGCGACATTCTGCGACTGGGAGGCAACGGAACCTGTGACGGGAGAGAAAAAGAAATACGCTATCAACATCATTGATACTCCTGGACACGTGGATTTTACTATTGAGGTCGAACGCGCACTGCGTGTTCTGGATGGTGCAATTTTGGTTTTATGCGCAGTCGCAGGTGTTCAGGTATGAAACAGATAATAAATGTCAACCTGGTATTGACCATCATTTTAGAGCCAAACGACTACAGTAGACAGGCAAATGAGGCGTTATAATGTACCACGAATTTCCTTTATTAATAAGATGGACCGTCCTGGCGCAAATCCATGGCGAGTAATTCAACAGATCCGGTCAAAACTTCGCATCTCTGCCGCGGCTCTACAGGTGCCAATTGGAGCGGAAGATGAGCTTCGTGGAGTTGTAGACCTCGTACGTTGGAAAGCGATCTATAACGAGGGTGTAAAAGGCAACAACATTGTCGAATCTGATGAGATTCCCGCGGAAGTACTTGAATTCGCGCAGGAGAAGCGAACGGAGCTCATAGAGACGCTCGCAGACGTCGACGATGAGATGGCAGAGCTTTTTCTTGATGAAAAGACGCCGACGACGACACAATTGGTAGCTGCAATCCGACGCGCAACTGTAGGCCTCAAGTTTTCGCCGGTGTTCCTAGGGTCCGCGATCAAAAACACCGCAGTGCAACCAATGCTTGACGGTGTCTGTGCATACCTACCGAACCCTGCTGAGTCGGATATCGTTGCCCATGATACATCTTTGCCTATATCTGCGCCTCAGGTGCCACTCTATCCTGCGGCGGATGCGCCTCTCGTCGCGCTCGCGTTCAAACTCGAGGAGAGTCGTTTCGGACAGCTGACGTACATGCGCGTATACCAAGGCAGCCTGCGGAAGGCGCAGCATATCTTCCACGCGCGAACGGGCAAAAAGGTGAAAGTGCCGCGGCTCGTACGGATGCATAGTAATGAGATGGAGGACATTGACACGATCGGGCCAGGCGAAATCTGCGCAATCTTTGGTGTTGACTGTGCTTCGGGTGACACGTTCACGGACGGTACGACGGATTACTCGATGACGAATATGTTCGTACCTGAGCCAGTCATATCGCTCTCGCTGAAGCCCGTCGGTCAGGAGACGCCGAACTTCAGTCGTGCGCTGCAACGTTTCCAGCGCGAGGACCCAACGTTCCGCGTCCACATCGACCACGAGAGCAAAGAAACAATCATATCAGGCATGGGTGAGCTGCACCTGGAGGTTTATGTCGAGCGCATGCGACGCGAATACAATGTCGAATGCACGACGGGTCGTCCACAGGTCGCATATCGTGAGACGCCAACACAGAGACATGACTTTGTGTACACACATCGCAAACAGTCAGGAGGTGCCGGTCAATTTGCGCGTATTGCTGGCTACATTGAACCGATGGAGCGTGATCCAGAGACAGGCAAAGAATCTGAATTCGAGAATGTTGTCATGAGTGGCAATGTCCCTGAACAATTCTTACCTGGCGTAGAGAAAGGCTTCAACGAGGCATTACAGAAGGGCTCCCTGTGCGGTGCACCGATCACAGGTATCCGTTTTGTGCTTAAGGACGGCTCCTACCATATCGTCGATTCGTCCGAGCTCGCATTCCGTCTCTGCACGATTGCAGGTATCAGAGAAAGTTATTCTAACGCACGGCCGGTTATCCTCGAACCTATCATGACCGTCGAAGTCGTCGCGCCTGTCGAATTCCAGAGTGCGTGACATCATATCAGTCTCTTATGTTGAGTAAAGATAGTTGATACAATTGAACACAGGTCAAGTTATCGGTGGCGTGACCTCGCGCCGCGGGACAATCCTGGACAGTGAGGTGCGCGACGATGAATTTACAGTAACGGCTGAGGTTGCCTTGAACGACATGTTTGGTTATTCGAGCCAGTTGCGCGGGCAGACGCAGGGAAAGGGCGAGTTTAGTATGGAATACAAGGTACGTCTGCTACTGTCCGTCTTCAACCGTTTTTAACACAGTCAATCTACTAGACACACGCCCCTGTACTCCCTCAACAACAGATAGAGCTCGTTGTCGAATATAAGAAGTCGCGTCCTCAAAAGAAGTAAAAGTAGTGGGAGAGTTAAAGTGTTTAGATCTACCCTCGAATACGTAGAACGTTTTTTTNATTGACCATAATCCGCTTTGTATTATATTATTTAGAGTTTTCTTCTACCCTGCTCGATTCGCAAGCTTCTCTCGACTCAGTTTTCTCTACAGGGAAATTAAGTAGATGATGTGGTGAAGTAAGATTTAGTCGTACCTAACCAACCTCAGCGAACTGCGCAGTCCATGTGTCTCCTTAGCCTTAGGCCGTGCCCTCACCTTCAACGTCTGATCTCGAGCAGCCCGAGAGAAAGACTGGTCTGCTCCATTGCGAGATGCCAGAAAACATTTCCGTCGATTGAGCTATATATTGCTCCCTGATGTTCAACAGCAGCCTCTGGCTCATGATACTCTCTATCGCCATCGCATAGCCTACGGGCAGCTCGACATATTTTACCTGCAATATTAATCAGCTAAGTCTATCCATCGACTTTTGTGTTAGAAATTTGAGAAATGTTGCGCACGTTCATAAAGATCCACATAAGCTGGCCTACGATATAAAATGCAAACACCCTGCATCGACTCGTCAGAATGACATTCCGCCCTAGCGAGGCAAGAGGCTTACACAAAGAAGTAAATGATAGAATCCTTCACGAGGAACATTGAAAGTCGCTGCGGCGCGCCCTTCAAGCCGAACTCTCTCACGTTTTGAATACCCTTGTGCAAAGCGAGCACACAGAGCAGCGTTTCGTTGGCTAACGTTGGCACCCAGTACAGCTTGTATATTTCTGGTAGATTAAGGACAATACAGATGTGCAGGTCTGCAGCGCTTCCAAGGCGTAGCATAAATGCTGGACGATAAGTGAGTTCGGCATTGCTATATATAAGCTGCGTCAAACATACCGCGCTGGTGTCTTAGAACAATAACAGCCTGAGCGATGCTGAGACAGAGAAATATTGCTGCAGAAGTGACAAAAAGAGCTACAATCTTCCTGCTTTTCTCGTATAATACATAGATACGAATCTGGAGACATACTGTTTAATGTAAAAAAGGAAATTACTTGCAACCCCGACGCAAACTAAGTGACTCACAATGAGTTATGATGACGAGTACTATTCCGATCGTCCAGTGGAATATTGACCATATAGCGCCTGCCGGTGGAAGTATGATTAAAAAAATACGCACGCGAGATTTCCAACAGATACACAGACATCTAGTAAATATTATAAGTCAATGTTTCTCTGACAATAGCACATAAATATTTGCTGACAACTATGGAAGACATTGAGTCTGAGTCACTGACAACTTATACGTGACTTTATCGAATACTCACTTCATTAGAGGCATTGGGTAAATATATGACTGAGCTAAATCATCAGTATAGAATGAGATAGACTTGGTAAGGATCTACCTGTCGTTATGAATCTCCACGTACTTGCTCAGATAGTATCCTCATTTGAGTAGAAATGCGCTTACATCATTACAACGAGAGTAGAATACCGGACCTAGGGATACAAATATCACTGAATTTTTTGAATGAGTGTAGAAGGAAATTAAAGCATACTAGGAAATAGCAGACTTTCCCAAAGCCATTGTGCGCATTCTTGTATTTAAAGACGAACAATAAAAATGAAACCTATTCGAATTTCGTGTTCATTCGGTGGAGTTGCTCTTACCCATATTAGGGCCACTTCGCGATCGAATGTCGATACTATGACGCGCCACACCGGATAAGTCTTTTAAATGTTGAGCCTGTAATCGCCAGTTATGAATACTGACCGAAATCATACACATACAGGACTAATGAAGATACTGAAAATAAGCGTGAAGAAGGAAGGGTTCAGCTCGGTCTGCCCCTATAACATTGATCTGAATGACTCACGACTGCACATTTTTGTGATCTGAATGGCACTAGCTGCATCCATAGTTGATGTGGGTGAGTCACAGAATGAGCCGGAGCAGCTTATGCTTGACATGGTTCGCGCAAGGACGGGGGGGGGGGGGGGGGGGTTTGATCATGATTATATGGACACGCATAACCTTTATAAGTGAACCAGACGTTGACGCATTCCCATGACACGGACGAGCTCTACGCTCATCAGCGGAGAAAGAAGCTACCGATACCTACCGATGGCCGATGAAACAATGAATTGTCCGCAACAGGATATCAACACCAGTCAGTACGTTTCATGGTAGAATTCTGAGTGACCGCAGATGAGGCAGGAAACGTCCGTTCCGCGTTGACATCGAAGCAAGTCCGCAGTGGTTGAGTCTCCGGGCGCGACTTCACGAACGACTCTGAATTTTCATTCTTGAACTTGATTCAGCTTGGAGTCAAGACTTGCATATTAATCACTGGCAGACGACGATAGATAGTCCGAAAATGGATCGGAATTCGAATATTACATAAGGATTGACTAACTAGTTTGACTGTGACTCAGTCTGACTGCGACTCACGACTCAATCATCATGATAGCCAGCGGTGTGCCAGCGTGGTATTTGCTCCAGCCCGAGTTTGAGTTAAGTAGTACTTTTACAGTTTGATACTAATAGGTACACTGGCAAGCAATCCTAAAGCCATTGGACATGCCGCAAATATTTTGTTGAAGACAGTGTAACTTTATTAAGTAAACTTGTCCGATTCGGAGTCAAAGCGAGAGGGCCCCCTCCCCCGCTTATCAGTGTTCAGTGTTTCGCGGCACATAAAATCGGACACAGACAAGTAATCACTTGCCATACACACGAGGACCTATGCATTAGCACCCCCAGAAACCTACTACCCATAAATATTGTTTCTACTAATTCCGACAGAATGAAGATGTAGTATTATAAAATGAAAAACGATTTCGTCTACGACGGGCAGTCATTAAGGTTAGTGTCACCGTCAGGGCACTCCGGGATGACTGTAGCTTGACCAGCTATAAGAAACACTACATTAGTATCTCATAAAATATGAAGGAAGAATGAGCTTACGGTCGGTGTTGAGGGAAGGGAATGGGGAGTTGCATACCAACTGGAGGTCGCTAGGGGACGTGCCAGCGGGGAAACTATAAGAGTAGTCATAACCCGAGTCAGAAACTAGTAATCCACAGCACATGAATTAAACACTAACGTGGCAGGCTTCGCAACCGGCGGTGTCGCTGCCGGGATGACGTCCGAGCAGTCAATCAAATCGTCAGGGTTGTGGCCAACGACAGCAAGCTTGGCCATGGCACTCTTGAAGTTGGACATCATGAGCTGCTGGTTGTCAACCATGCTCTGCCACTCGCAAGCCGTGCGCTATAATCATCGTTGTAAACAAATTGTGTCAAAAAAANCAAAACAGCACAGAATAGATACAAACCGAATCGCGAGACAAAACGAAGTCAGATTGGAGACGCATTTCGTTTGACTCGGGTAAAGGCGAGTCTACCTCAGCGCCATCAGTGTTGTTCACGCCGAACGGCACACCAACACCCTTGAGGAGCACTTCAAGGAAGATCTGGGTGTCGAACGTGAATGGAGTCGTGTCGAACGGCACGGCCTGGTGGCCTGGGACAAGAGTGTCAGAACGAGCAATAGAGTGGGACGCGAGCAGATGGATGACTTCTGCGGGCGAGAAGCCACCATCCCCCCATGCGGCTCAGGATTGTATCAACATCGCTTTGCGGGAGGGGGACTGTGTTATCGGACGCGGGGAATGTCGCGTTTGCGCGACCTGCCAAGAACTCGAGGCGAGGAGCACCTGGGCAGTTGGTGCTAATTAAACAAAAGAGCTTTTCGTTGAATAAAAGGGGGTAAAATTAAGAATTGGACACTCACGTTCCAACAGCTCCTGCGAATTGGATCAAGTCACCGGCAGTGACGAAATGACGAGTCAAGAAGGGAGAGAGAGCATCGACAGAGTCGTCGATACCGGCGTTCGCAACGAAGTTGGTCTCAATGTCGGCGAAGAGTATCATGGAGCCATCAGCTCCGGTACCGTTCAGTTTGCCTGACTGCGAGAAGCCAATAGCGTCGTGGAAAGTGAGACGGAGGGACTCGTGTACGTCCTCACCACACTCGCCCTGGAAGAGATTCGTCTGGAGGTCGTCGAGGAGAGGGAAGAAGACACAGCACTAAAGGAAACAAACAAAAAATGATCGTTAGAAATCAATCATTGGGAAAAAAGTAATGACTGACAGCTGCATTGCTAGTAACGTTGCCATCTGCGCAAGTAACGCGTTTGAAGTTCGCGGCGCTGGCGACGGCGGCGAGAGCGACAGTGGTGACTGCAAGCTTGAAGACCATTGTGAGCTCTTTCTTGACTGCTTGAACCGTAAGAGAGCAGACTCGCTGGGTGATGTCCGACCGTGCTCTGCGCACACCTTAAATATGTTTTGGAGCGCCTTTGAGACGCGTAAGACAATAGAGACCAAATGTGTGTGCCTGGCCAACATATCACTGTGGGTACACGATCATGCTAAGAATCTAGCGCTTGCATCCTTCCTGGCCACTCAGATCGCGACGAGTGTGTAATGATGTGAATTTGGCCGACGCCTTCCTGAGATTGCGGGTGCGGTGAATACTGGAGGCGCATGAAAGTGTTCATATTTAGTCGTCTGCACACAGGTTCGGACCGAAAGACAGGATTGAGCAGATGCTCGCATCCTCATGCTCACATAGCCGTGGGGCGGGCCACAACTTTGGAGCTGGGTGATGGTCTCTCTCTCACCTGAAAGACCATCATCCAGTGTATTGGAAGTATGTTTGATCTGCCGGAACAATTTTAGCCAATGATCGACCAGATGTGCTGGGGCGGGACGTTGATTAATCATGGCAGAACCAGCAAGCGGTCCCGGGAGTGCGGAATGATTTAAATGCACGGTGAAGAACGGTTGGTAGTGAAACATGCTGCGAGCCCAATTCATCAATCGTAGATTCGTTGCCCAGTCCAGCGGTGTAACATACAAGAGCACCTATTATCATCGCGGCTTCTTTAGCGCATGTATTACTGTCCATGAAGACGAAACGTGGGTAGATGAAGAAGATGCATAACTTGATGCAGATTCCCGAGCCTGCGCATGTTTTGACGAATTAAACAATGAGAGAGAACAAATTAGTATTTTGGCGAGACATCCAGGGAGAATTTAGTCAAACGGTGGAATTAAGAACAGATTGTGGTTCGTTTCCAATGGCAACTCAGCAAGAGAGAACTTTGAGAGATGTGACGCCTCCAATAAGAGCATAACATAACCAGCGCGAGTGAATGATTGACCGATGTGACCGAACGGAATCAAACCAGGTCGTGGCAATGCTGCGATTCTTTCAACTGTAAACAACATTATTTGGCGATTTTACTGTGAATTATGAACTAAAAACTTCATGTTAATAAAACATTATTACGCACGAAGTTAGAGTTGATGTTGGCACTCAAATATAATGCCACACCAGACTACCGGATTAATAGTACTGCATTCTCTCAGCACAACAAGTGGACGTAACGAAGACAAATTGCGTGGGAGAAAGAGTATGTCGAATTCTGACGTTCTTGGGAGGGCATACTATAAGGTAAGGAATCAGGATTACTCCCTGTGACGGTCGAACTAGACTTCATCAAAGGAGAAAAGGCTGACCGGCCGACTGGAAACAACCTGTAGCACACTTCTTCACGGGAAGGAGCGCTGCCGTTATGTTCTTGATCCAGAAATCAGGATGGAAGCTTTTGTTCAGTAGGCGGCATAGTCGGTCGTGGGTTTTACAGCGTTGAGATAAATAGGCCTATAACTCAAATAGAACATTATTGCAGTTAGATTGAAGATAAAATCGCAGTCATGATAGTCAAACGCGAGATCCTCATTAGGTCACGGTAGACAACCAGTATCGTGGAAGGATTTAATAAGACCTATCACAAATGAAATATGTCAGTTATTAGACTCACTAGCGAGAACGTATAATATCAAACTCACTTCCACTCCATCGGAGATATTAGGCAAGGGTCATAAGTAACATACTAAAAGGACGAGTCGTCGGTCTAGGATACAGAAACATCCTGTTTGAGAGTTACCAGATTTATATATCTACAATGTGCATAAAGCAACTTGAGCGCAAAAGAGTGGTCTATCACTCACAAGTACTAATTATCGGACCTATGTATTAAATGAATTACTTATAATCTCATTTGGTAAAGCTACTGTTTGCCCTTGATCAGTGAGGGAGACGATGATCTTTACTCTAGCTAAGAAGCGCGAATGCATGCTCTGGCTTATATATTAGAATAATGCTACAAGTGGACTGGAGTGGCACGATATTGATTCTGTCAATAAAAGGTCATGATTTAACACTGCAAGGTGGAAGGAGGTAAGGCACTAGAAATGTAAGATGGAACGATTGCCACGCACATACTTGTACACGAGAAATAAACATTGCGTATAATTACAAACATATGGAGACTGCGAATTGCGATTCATCCAACGAGGTCGGGATCGGTGTCGAAGCCCATAACCTATAGGAACAGTAAAAAAAAAAAAAAATCTAATCAGCCTCAATTGGTTCGTCGGATCCAACGAGTGCTTCTACCGCGCGCGCAACCGCTTCTGCGCCAGACATCATACCCTCGCCAGTCCCGCTGTCGCCCCTGCTTCCTCCATCAGTTCCTAGATTTTCATCGCTAGATTGGAAGAGCGCATCGGCAGCTGTGGAGCCTGCACCTGCGGCAGATGCAGATGATGAAACGGACGAGGAGAGCGAAGAGATTGTCTTCGGCGCGACATGCTCGCTGATGGCGCCCGCGAGCGCTCCTGCGAGGTCTGACGGTTGCATTCCCAGTATAGATGCAAGACCACTGATATGGTCCTCGAGTTCCATGTTCTTTTTAGAGCTTCTCGCACCTCCCGATCTTGTACCACCGTACATCCGCCCTCCTGCTTGTGGAGGTACTTGCGCCTGAGGCGGTTGTTTGCCGAGAGCAAGATTCCACCAGCCACCGACCTCTGACTTCCACTGCATGATTCGATACGCGTAGAAGGCGGACAGGAGCACGCCAAAACCGAGGAGGATGTATATGAGGTTCGTGAGTCGCGTGTTTGCGAGAGGCTTTGAGACGGGGCGCAGCGCCTTTCCGCGCCTTTTCGGTGGGAGTTCAACAGATGTGCTTGGAGAGCTGGAGGACACGCTTTTGCGTTGGGAGGTCGACATCGTTAGAATTGAAGTGGTGAAAATATTAATATGCAAAAAGTGAGAGTGTTATTTATGTTATATTGAGAAGGCGACGTCATTGCACGTGCCGTGTCTGTCTAGGATTGTACGAAAATAACATTGCGATTGTGATATTTTACTTGCAAACTATTTAGTAAATAAGACGTAGAGCGGCCTCAGACACATACGATCGCAGGACTTCGTAATACAGGACACTAGAGAACTGCGGGGGAACCATCGATGAGGTTCAGGTTGTGGTCATAGCAATCAAAGAAAGTTGAGGGCAAACGAGCGCAGTCATCGGAGTTAACAATAAAGTACGCAAGAGCAGAGAAGAGTCAACGGATAGGGAAAACGTACAAGAAAGTATATGATACAGAGCACGGAAAGGTGATTTTTTTGAACGAGATCTATAGGAGACGGAAAGTTGAACAGCCGCCGCCAAGAGGTTCCTTTTAAAATCGCATCTCTTAGTGGAAGGAACATTCAAGGAAAAGAAATCATACCGCAACATACACTCTTCTACTATTTCTTTACTTCCCATTCGTTCCATTAGTGCCTCCGCCCCGGCTATTCCATCCACCCCCGCCGCTATATCTACTATCCCGATCCCGCCCATTGATCCCGCCGGTGTATCCACCAAGGGCTTCACTGTCTCCGAACCGCGAGCGACCGCTCGCACTATTCGTTCCGGCTGGGTTCATCGTACTCCAACGTGGCTCTGTCGGCGGCTGACGTTGATTTGTATTCGTATTCGTATTTCGATAATCGCTTCCGTTGCTTCCCCCTCCACCGGCGCCGCCATCACGGTAACCTCCAGACGAGTACGAAGATTGTGCCTGATCAAATCTGCTATCGCGACGTTGTATCGAGCGGCTACTACTATTTCCGCTCGACCCCAATGTACTCGTGCTCATACTGCGGGGCGGGTAGTTTTGGCTTTGAGTTCGATTATCGAGATCAGACGGCGGTTTTTGTAGGTACGGCGCTGCGCCAGTGCCGTTCGTGTTGCTTGAATTTGCGTACGCGCCCGCTGAAGTCTGCGCCAAGGATGGAGTACCAGGGGGCGGGAACGTTGCTGAACGATGCGGATTCTGCCTTGGGTCAATCGTAGGTGTACCTGGACCAACTGCCGTCCCTGGTTGCGCTCCATTCGGAACTGGAGGTGGTTGCATACCTGGCGGCGGTGGCTGCGGAGGGGCAAACTGGGAGGATATTGGCGTTGATGGCTGCGAGGAGGCCAGAGCATGGGCCTGCACTTGAGATTGAGCTGCCTGCAACATCTGAATTTGAGTTGCAACTGGTGTTGCATTCACCATACCAGGTGCTTGCCCTGGCCACTGTTGCTGCTGTGCTGTTTGCGCCTGTGATCGTTGTAGGATTGACTGGACGATATCCATATTGACACCGTCTAGCGCATCCGAAGTCGTCGGCGTTGGTGGTGGCGGTGTCGCTGCATGAGAACTTGATCCGCCCGTTGATGGAGGTGTGGGTGCCTGCGGGGCAGACGAGGTTCCTAGGCCTACTTTCGCCTTCGCCGCACGCAATGCCGCGAGTCGGTCAGTCTTCATAGTAGGCTTCGGCTCCGTCTTGACTGTGACAGTTGACTTCGCCGGGGTAGATGTCGTGGTGGCTCGAGCCGTCGACAATTTCGATTTTGAGACTACTGATGTACTTGATGTTTCATGGGGCGCTTCCTTCTTTTTATTTGTCTTTACCAGGCGCTCATACCCTGTGCTGTCGTCACTGTCGTCACTGTCCGAGTCCACGCGCTTGCGCTTCCCCTTCTCCCGGGGTTTAGGTAAAGGGTTCTCCCGGCAAGCGGTCAAGGCTGGCTTCTCACCAGGCTCCTTCTTCAGATTCATGGGAAAGCGTTGCATTATAAATGCATGCATTGTTTTCGCAATTTTGGTGTTTGCGCGGATATCCGTGTGTTTAGATCGTACATCCTCGCGTAACCTGCGAATTGCCTCGGCGAGCTGTGTAAGCGTGAGTGTCCGCATGTGCTCGTCGATGAGAATCACGCTCATGATAAACTCGATTGGCGAGATGCGCGCAGGCTTCTGAAAAATGCCCGCGAACTTCTTTGTCATCACCAACTGCCGAAATACAGCAAACGTATCCACAACGCGATCTCTGAAAGCTTTAGTCGGTGGTGTTACGCGCTGGAGCCATTTGTCAATGACTGGCGCCGACGGATATGACGCACTCGGCTTCTCCATAAGATAGGTGGCAGAGGCAACACTCTGGAAATCCCTGCCTCGAGCAGAAGCCCAGTCCAATAGTTCACCCATTTTGTACTCTTGCATATCCGCAAGTACATCTCGAATCAACTGTGACCATGGTCCAGGTATAGCCTGCATTCGTTCTGTCAAGTAGATATCAGGGGTCAGTCCTAGTGAAATAATGCATGAGACTTACCGGCAGGTGTTAATGCAACACCAAGTTGAACTCTCTAACATTTTCTTTTAGCAGCATGAACCTATAATAAAATCCATGCATCTTACTTGGAAAATTTCTCTCTCTGCATCATCGCTAATATCATGATACTCAACACAAACGATCTGCTTTTTCGCAAATTGTTGCCGATACTGTGAGGGTAACAACTTTCCAGTTTCACCTGGTTGGACTTTATACCAGAACTTCTGATTTGTTCTCCTACAATAGATAGATAAAATCTAAGAGCCAGGTCTATAGTAACCTCGAATACGTACGGATCTTTGTCTGTAATGTATGGTAGACAAAAAAAAAATGACATTAGAACATCACAGGTCACTCTGAAGCAAGATGAACTGACAAGGAATCTAAATTTGCTTCAGCATCTTTGTAAGCAGATCCATAAAATAAAAATTTACCTGTCCATCCATGAACCTTCCAAGCAAAACAAGAAAAGGCGTCAGACTTGAGGAAAATATGCACTAGAAAGTATCACACCTTTGAATTGACGTTAGCCGCTGTTTCCCGTCTATACATGTTCTTTTCTCTTCTCCATCATCTGACTGAGCAAAGGCTGCATCGATAAATGAGAAATCTGACAAGATCAAGCGGATGGGCATTATTTTACCAAAGATCACAGGTGGAATGTAGAAGTTCCTCAAAATCGAATCGATTAGACCAGTCTGCTTCGCATCCGGCCAGACAATGTCTAGAGAGAAAGAGTGTCAGCTTAACGGTCGACTACGGATACCGCAAGGGTGCAACGAGGCGAAGTCGATTGCGTAAGATAAGGTACGAGCCAAACTCCGAATACTTGAGAGCGCCGGAAAAGCGCCCCGTTTTCGTAAAGACGAGACGTGCTGCGCGAGAGACATGGAGTGAGACGTCAAACAACACACACACCTCGTTGATACTCTGGATCCAGGTCAACTTTCCCATTCAGAATTTCCTCTACGCCACCCTCGCTGTGAGCGGGACGACCGTCGCCATAACAAGAATTACACACCATAAAGTGTCCTTGCTGAGTATTGCGTCGTTCGGGGAGCCTTTAATACCTGTTTAAGAGTCCATTGGCCTGCTGACTTCTTCGCTCCAGATTTCTTTGTTTTGCTGAGCGGCACAAAGCCGTCATCGTCAGACGATATGTCGGTCAAGCTGCTGACATCGGACAGCATAGCAGCACGTCCTTAAATGAGGTCGTTAGAGAATACAAGCAGCAGTGTGCTCGGATGAGGAACAGGCGTGAATACAAAAGAGAGCAGAGCTGCCAGAGAGAGCACTACTACTAGCCTGTGACCGAAAATCGATTCCCAGCCCTAAAAATACCTGAATCGGAAATCAGTTGAACTTGGTCTTGTTTACAGCTATGTCTTGCTTTGGGCATGCAATTCTACTGTCCCAAATACATGGCGATAAAGGCACCATTGAAATGCGAAGATGTTATTATAGGCTTTTGGGAAATGAAAGATGCAATGCATAATTCCATGTTTCGTTTCTAAGTAACGCCCACACAGACGTCACACTAATATTCCAATTTGGGAGTAAGCAAACAAATGCCAACGCGTCCACGCGCGTCGACGCGTTCAAAGTCAACTACAACATGCGTATCGAAGAATTGGTCCTGGAAGGCGAGTAAATTGGCACGACCTATGTCGAGCTTTGGCTGAAAGTCGCGTAGGGTTCAAGTCCTATCCTGTGCGGACACAAATAACGGGATGGGACTCGTCATTCAACGCTATTACTGGCCTCAACGGTTCAGGTAAATCCAACATCTTGGATGCAATTTGCTTTGTGCTCGGGATCACAAACATGTCCTCAGTACGAATTCTTCGCTTTTTTGCACTTGAATCCGCTCATCGTGCTTGTGCAATACAGGTGCGCGCACAGAATCAGCAAGACCTCATATACAAGCGGGGTCAGGCTGGCATAACGAAGGCGAGCGTCACGATCGTATTCGACAACTCAGACAGAGACAAGAGCCCTGTCGGCCTCGAGAATTGTAAGCAAATCACTGTGACACGTCAGGTCAGTTCTATACTTTCGTGTCTCGAGAGTGTTTTGACGATGTGAATGGGTCTACGTTTAGGTCGCTCTACCGAACGTCTCAAAGTACCTTCTGAATGGACACAAATCGCAGCAGCACACCATTCAGACACTTTTTCAGGGTGTACAGCTTAATATTAATAACCCGAACTTTCTTATCATGCAGGGTCGGATTACCAAGGTCCTGAACATGCGGCCACAGGAGATCCTCGGGATGGTCGAGGAGGCGGCTGGGACGCGGATGTTCGAAGAGCGCAAGGACAAGGCAAAGAAAACGATGGGGAAGAAGGAGAAGCGCGTTGACGAGATATCCGCGCTTCTTACTGAGGAGATTATTCCTAAACTCGACACCCTTCGCGCAGAGAAGCGTGCATTTCTCCAGTGGCAGAAAGCGTGCTCGGAGCTAGAACGCATCGGCAGGCTCCTGCGCGCCTGGGAGTGGACGGAGGGCCGCGAGCGGGTAGCGCGTAAGGAAGCGGATGCCGCAAAGAAAGAGCAAGATTCGATTCGAGCCAAGAAGGAGAAGGATAGGCTCATCCATGAATGCCAAGCGGCGGAGAAGGACTGCGAGGAGGTGAAAGCGAGACGAGAGGAAGAGATGAGGAAGGGTGGGAAGTTCAAGAAGAAGGAAGAGGAGGTCGCAGAGTTGGAGAAGGAATTAGTGAAAATGAAGACACAGGCAGATATTAAAAAGGCAACAATCGAGGAGGAAGAAAAGAAAGTGGTTTCATTAGCCGAAGAGACGAAACAAGTATGTTCTCAACCTCTGCCCAATGCTGTCACTAACCAAGATTCGGCGGGTCTAGCTTAATTCGTCCCTTGCCTCTAAGCGCGCAAAGGTCGATGATCTCACGGCATCCCACAACACAGTGAAGGAGACCCACACGACCACGCAAACCGTGCTCAACAACAAGGAGGAACTTTTGCAGACTCTCCTGACGGGTCTTTCGTCATCAAACAGCAAAGGCGGGGGATATATGGGACAGCTAGCAGAAGCTAAAGCGCGTCTGGCGCAGGCAGCAGCTGAGGAAGAGCAGAGTCGTGTGAAGCTCGGCATGTCACAGAAAGACCTGAAGACACTGGAGAAGCGGTGGAAAGAGGTAGAAAAAGAGGCAGGCGAGGGGAAGCGAAACCTCGAGGCGAAGAAGCGTGAGGTTGAGGCGCTTAGGAAGAAAGTTGAGGCGAGTGGTTGGAGCACAGAGAAGGAGACACAGAATGAGATGGCACTTCGGACTGCTAGGTCAGAAATACGGCAGGCGACGGAGGTAAGTATGCGTACGCTGCTAAATATATTCAACTAATTGTGGTTACAGGAGCGTGATGCAACACGGCAGCGCCTCGCTTCTTTGGATTTTAGCTATACCTCACCTACGCCAAACTTTGATCGTTCAAAGGTGAAAGGTCTAATCGCATCCTTGATCACATTGGATCCTTCCGATTTCCCGAAGTCTACAGCGCTTGAGATAACTGCGGGTGGGAAACTTTACAATGTCGTCGTCCAGGACGAAAAAGTCGGCAAAGAACTTCTTCAGAACGGCAGACTCAAGAAACGCGTAACAATCATCCCGTTGAACAAGATTAACTCGCACAGATTGCCTCCACAGGTAAGCCCAGGGCTTTTACTTCATTGCACCTGACCTCACTATCACCCCAAAAGAAATTGCAAGCCGCAACACGCCTCGCGCCCGGAAAAGTGCGTCTTGCGCTTTCGCTTGTTGTATACCCCGAGGAGGTAACGAACGCGATGGCCTACGTCTTCGGCGACACAATGGTCTGCGACGACGCATCGTCCGCGAAGCTCGTCACCTTCTCGAAAGAAGTCGGTGGCGTGCGCTCCGTCACACTCGACGGCGACGTATATGACCCTTCCGGCACATTGAGCGGCGGTTCGGCGCCTAGCGGGAGCGGGATTCTCGTCAAGGTCCAGGAGCTGCAGAGAGCAGAGCAGAAGCTGTTTGAGGCGCGAGAACGTCTGGAAGCACTTGAGTCGGAGGCGGAGCGCAGTCGTGCAGGGCGTGAACAGTGGAAGGGGATTGCGAGCGATCTGGAGATCAAGGACCACGAGATGAGACTGCTCGAGGAGCAGGTGGGCGGGAGCAATGCTTCACGTGTATGTTTTTGTTATAATACTTCCCGAACAACTGTGATGTTTAGGCTATCTGTTTTAGGTCGGTTCCGAGATCGAGGGGCTGAAGAAAACCATCGCTGAGTTGGAGGACGCCGTGCAGTCCGCGAAGGCCAGGCAATCTGAGGCCAAGACGGAGTGCACGAAGCTCGAAAAGGACATGGATGAGTTCAAGAACAATAAGGATGGAAAGATAGGCGAGCTTAAGGTATAACAAGTTTTTCCATACTTTGAGAGGTTCAATTTTAATCCATGCTCCGTCTACTCAACAGTCCGAGATCTCCAAGCTCAAGTCGACTCTTCAAAAGCAGTCTGTGCAGGTCAAGACGGAACAAAAAGAGCTCCAAACCGCCACTCTCGAACTAGGTGCGTTTTCGAGCGTGAACGTGCATAATGAAGTGCTGATGTCTGTCCAGAACAAACGGAAAGCGACATAGAGAGCGCAAACGCAACGGTCGCTGATGCTGAGAAGAGCGTCGCAAGTCTTCGCAAGGAGCTCGGGAAGCTTATCAAAGAGCTGACTAGGAACGAGGCTGGTGTTCTAAAGTTGTATACGTGCCTGACATAAGCCTGATTGTGGTCTTTCCCCCCCNTCCTTTGCAGACTGCACACGCTGAAGCCCTGAGGAAGCTCCAGGAGGAGCGTGCGACGCTGACACGCTTTGACAACGAGCTGAAGGAGCTCGACGGTGTCATCAAAGACAAGAAGCAAGCGATCTCTGATACGGAGTTGCTGCTGAAGAAGCTCGAGCATGATTTGCAGGCGCTCACAAAGGATAAGACTGCTGCAGCCAACTTCGTCGCCAACCTCGAGAAGGTGAACGAGTGGATCGCCGAAGAGAAACAGTGCGTAGCGAGCAAGCCTTTATTAATATTATTATTATTATCAGAAATGTCTTTTGTGCTAAATTTGGCGATGGCGCTCATCAGATTCTTCGGCAAACCGGGTTCTGCTTTTGACTTTGCCGTGAACGACATGGGGCAATTGAAGGAGAAGGCACGCGAGCTCGAGGAGCAGCAAAAGGGAATGAAGAAGAAGATTAACCCGAAAGTGCTCAACATGATTGACAGGTAATAAAACACTTTTTCTCTCACTCTTATCATGTGACAAGAGTGGCTTGCTCATTCATTCATTTGTTTTTCTGTCTAGCGTGGAAAAGAGAGAATCAGCGCTGAAAAAGATGCTCGCGACTGTACTGAAAGACAAGGAAAAGATCGAAGAAACGATCGAAGAGCTCGATAGGTACAAGCGCGACGCGCTGCAGAAGACGTGGGAAAAAGTGAACGGGTGCGTCTCGGCCTCGTCGTTGAGGCTGCCCTGACACAGAGTTTATTTTTGCAGAGATTTCGGCGGTATCTTTGCGGAGCTTCTGCCCGGGAACTTTGCGAAACTGCAGCCGCCTGAGGGCCAGGACCTCACGCAAGGCCTGGAAGTGAAGGTGCAGCTGGGCTCTGTGTGGAAGCAGAGCTTGACGGAACTCAGTGGTGGACAACGGTTAGTGCCCGTTCTATATCAATCGATCGATGCAGAAATTCTGATGCAAAGTTAATGATAATAAAAATGAAATTTTTGTAGGTCGCTTATCGCGCTCTCGCTGATCATGTCGCTCCTGCAATTCAAACCTGCGCCGATGTACATCCTCGACGAGATCGACGCGGCGCTGGACCTGTCGCATACGCAGCACATCGGGCACCTGTTCCGGACGCGCTTCAAGGGCTCGCAGTTCATCGTCGTGTCGCTGAAAGAGGGCCTCTTCACTAACGCGAACGTGCTGTTCCGGACACGCTTCCGCGACGGAACGAGTATCGTCGAGCGCACGGCTCAGCGGTCGACGTCTGTGATGTATGACAAGGAGAACGAGGGTGACGGTGGGCGGAGGAGAAGAAGGGCGTCGGGGAAGTAGATGATGCATTTCGTGACTGTCTTGATTCTATTATGACATTGGTGTACTACACTCACATTTTTTNATTGTCTTTTTTTCTTTCTTTCTCGATGTTGTTTTCTCACTTGTAGCACTACCGACGTAACTCTATTCGATACAAATAATAGAAGGAAAGCTATTCTATTGAATGCCAGCTTCTGTTCGAGGCACTTGGATGATTGCACGAAATGAGGTGTATTTAGACACGGAACCGTTACTGAACTTGGGTGCCTTAGCAAGAGAACTGTTTGGCCGAGGACATGCATGGTCTATATTTTCTCCATTTTTCTTTCACCAACCGTCTACGTCGCGACCACTGTCTGTCGGCTCCGAGATCGGCGAGACCCAAAGCTCAAAACCGCTGGCAGTCAAAGACAAGACACATCTACTTTATTGACTTTTATCAAGATGTGTGCTGGCAGGGCGTACATGCGTCTCGGAACCGCGACCTCAATCACTTCGTGCGCGGGCTTTCTGAGGCCGTCTCGTTGTCTTATTCCCTTGCCATATGGAGAGACCCAAGCGCGCAGAGATGCCTGAGATGCTTGCAGTCCCAGAGGGGACAGGTTTGATGCTTTGATATTAATGTTGGTTGAATGGCTTGGCTCCAAGCAACTCAGTATATAATATAAACATCATTATGTAAGCAGTGATATTATTATTATTATTATTATTATTATTATTATTATTATTGAGACTTAACCGTCCATGGTTTTCTTTATAACAGAGCAGCACGTCCACTTCAGAACCCGTCGCACCCTTGCGTTCCATACGCTCTCCCTCCTCCCTATCCATCCCTCGTTTATACGGCGTGCTCCTCTTCACACACAACGATGCTCGCTGCAGTGCGCAACGCTATGCGCCCGTCCGAGATTACTGCAGCGCTCATGCTCATGGTCGGTGTGCTGGCGCTGGCAAGCGTGTCCCGCGTGTCCGCGCAGCAGAGCCTCTCCGATGCCCAGATAGCCATTGTCGTGCAGCGTCTGGCGGAGGGCGCCACTCAGAGGTGAGCATACAATCATGCAAGTCGCGATTTCTGTCTGCAAGTGGTGTGTGTTTCGGATAGACGGGCTGTTGGGATCGAAAGGTGGAGGGGTGGCCATATGAAGTGCCGTGCTCAAAGGTCGTTCGAGGTGACGGGTCTTCGACATGCGCATACAGGGTGGAAGTGAAGTCGACGCGTGAGCTTATCACGACGAATGAACGAACGAACGATCAGAAGCAATTATCTTTTGAAGACGCATCCGTCTGGGATAATTCATCCCAAAGTTTGGACTCAGTATGCGCAACGAAGATAGCTGCACCGTTGGCACTCACGATCATAATTTTGTTCATCATCTTCTCTTTCCTAAACCATCAAATCACTAACTCTCGACTTATCACCGCCAGCTGGGAATTCGGCACGCGCGAGCAGGCGCTCATCGAGCTCAACACGCCCTCCTTCTCCGTGCTCAACAACACCGCCCTCCCCCCNGTCGACGTCCGCGCCCGCCTCGCTCGACACCGTGCTCGGCATCATCGCCGAGGTCGTCGTGAACCGCACAAAAGCGAGCGGCAGCGCGACAGAGACGCAGCCGCTCTTCGCAGGCGACGGCAGCGCGGCTGACCCCGCGAGCAACGGGGTCGCCGCGCTGATCGCCAACTGGACGGGCCAGAGCAATAGTAGCATCGATTTTGCGCAGGCGGCGACGCAGCAGATGAACTACCTCTGGGATTCGGTGCCGAGGACGTCCGACGGCGCGTTGAGCCATCGGGTAGCGGAGGTTCAGTTATGGTGCGAGAACTTCCAGAAGAAGAAAAAAGGAGAGAGAATACTTATTGTCTCCCTCTAAAAAAAAAAAAAAACAGGTCCGACTTCGTGTACATGGTCCCGCCATTTCTTGCCTACTACGGCGTGACGACGGAGAACCGCTCAATGGTCGAGGCGGCATACTCCCAAATCTCACTCTATCGCAATTACCTGCGGGACGAGTCTGCTAACAACCTGTGGAAACATGTCGTCATGGGAAGCGACTTCCAGGACGAGGGTCATTGGAGCACGGGCAACGGCTGGGCGGCAGCGGGCATGCTGCGCGTACTTGGCACAATCAAGAACAGCCAGTATAGCCATGTGATGAGGAACGAAATAAAGGACCTCACGAACTGGGTGAACGAGATTCACGATGGGATGTATAAGCATATCGTGAGTCAAGAAGGAAATTTAAAAAAANGGTTGGGGACGAAGTGGAGCTGACTCAATTCTGCAGCGCAGTGACAATCTGTTCTACAACTACGCCGATGACAACAGCACCTTCGCCGACGCATCCTCCACCGCACTCCTCGCCGCGACCGTCTACCGCACCGCGCTGCTCACCTCGACCTACAGGCACCTCCCCGCCGCGGAGGCCGCGCGCACGTCGCTCTGGGCGCNGCCGCGGGCGTCGGCACGCCCTTCGTCGACGCCTCCTCGCTCGCGAACATGACGCACTTCTCCGCGGCGGGCTGGCTCGCGCCCGTCGTGAACCCGGAGTCCTTCGGCGCGCAGGGCGCGGAGAGCCCC
>SGPK01000251.1:0-34816 GCA_004802695.1 Phellinidium pouzarii
ATGTGTAGTTACCTATGAGTATATTAGAATTCATTTTCAAGCCGCATACAATATCAATAATGATGGTTTCACATATATTAGAGTCTGTCCAGAATTGATGTAGAAGAGATATGGGTGAAGTACATATAGTATCAAATCGTAGTATCCCAGTATCCCGCCACCAGAATTAATGTAGAACAAATATGAGTGAAGTATAGAGCAAGGAGAAAAGCAGATGTTCCTAATTGGCGGTGCTTTCTCGCTAATAATGACAGTGAGCAAGACCTTGGAAATGACATACAAAGATCAAAAGTACACCCATCAATGTCTATTGGGACCGATTTATTTCATTAGTCTGCAAGAGTATTTCCTTTCACATTAGTGAAGAGAGTAAAGTTACGACATGGCCAATAGGGGCGCGAAGGTAGCTTGTTCTCCCCACCCCAGAAGCCAAATTCTGCTGCATTTTCTGACTCAGATGGATCACTTACTGCTAACGATCACTGACGTCTTCGCGCCAGCCCGGCCTTGTCAGAGAACCGGAATTATGTTATGCATTTTATGATCTTCTACGTTGGCAGATTGCTACATCATCCACGACATAGCTTCGCTCCATTTCCAGGAGCTGTTCCAGACCCTATTCCGAAATGCGTGAGCATGAATAGATTATGTATTGAACGCGGAAAGAAAGCACTCACCCAGCACCAACGACACCGCCTGCACCAAGCCGGTCAGCTGTAAGGCCAATAATCACCCAGTCCGGCACAGCAATGCCCGTTCGCAAAGGGAAGAGGCGGAGAGCGCGTTCAAGCCCCGATGTATCGGTTCCAGCAAGGAAAACTGCAGCACTTTCAGCGCTCATCGGGTGCGGATGCGTAAACATTATTCCCAAGCTTTCAAAACGAGATAAAGGCTGATCACGGAAGAGCCACTCTCCATTTTCACCAATTCCGAATTCAGTCAAACGCCTCTGCGGCGTTACTTGGAGGAGAGACCGGGCAAAGGTATTCTCAGCACCGCCAATAATGATAAGGCTACCTTTCATTTCGACAGGCCATGCACCCTGTCGTAGAGCAAATGTATCTAAAATGATCTCTGCATCAAGTTTGAGGTAGACATCGAGGGCGTGTACAAAGCGGAGGGCTGCTGAGAGCGCTTTCGGGAAAGCGAGAAGATCTGAAGGAATGACGATTGTTAGAGGTCCGGATGTGTCAAGAATATTCTGAATTCTTCCTGGAGGGCGCGACAAGACTGAGCTGATTAAAATTTTGTGCTAAGAACGAAGATTAGAGAAATCATAGTGATAGCACCGATAAATTCATACAGTCCAAATGCCGTCATCAGACATGGAGAATGCCTGCGATGAATCATCAGATCTAGTAATTGATAACTGCTCGCCATTAACAAGAAGCTCCCTGCTGTTCAAACCGCCTGCAAAGGTGCTGAATGAGAATTCGCGAACGTTCGTTGTCCTCACGCGTATGGCGTCATCACTAATATTCACATGTAGCCGAGAAATTCTAGATGAGCGTGTTTTCGAGAGGTCAGCGATCGATGAAGGGGGGAAAATACAGAATAAGAGAAATCTACCTTCCAGGTATGAGAAGGGCATCAATTTTCCAGCCGTGTAGTGAACCAGAGTGCGCAGGATCTATAACAGTCAGCGTGAAGTGCACCGGTTGTGGATCGCGCTTCAAATCGGGATCCAGCATGGCGTCGAGAAAATTTTCAACATGGGCACCCTGAAAGACCTCAGGGTACCAGTGAGGTTGACCTTCATCTTCATGAAACCTGTGATCCGAAATCATCATGAATTAGTCTACATATATATATATTACAGGCTGTAGAAAGGGAGACGCACGAAATGTTGGCGCTAGTTCCCCACGACCGAGCGACACTGACATATTCCCTCGAATGCCATGGAGGTACGTTTGTATCGTCCCCACTGCAAATATTATATATTAGCTAAGGCGTGGCATACGTCTTTGTGAACTTCAGACCACAGCATACCCGTGTATAGCAAGAACTGGGACTTTGTCCGCAGTTAAAAAGAGCTCATTATTGTCGTGAGTCAGAGAAGATTCCAAAACCATGCGCAATGCAGGGTCTGCAAAGCGCCAGCCGCGCGCGAGAGTCAACGGGACGTAGGCCTGCGCGTTGAGGTACCCTGCCGCTGGCAGTGCGGCGCGCACGCGGTCCGGATAGTGCGCGGTGAGGTGCCAGACACCTTGCCCGCCGTTCGAGTGTCCGAGAAGCACAACCTCGGTGTTATGCTGAAATGTCCAGGCTTCCCAGTGCGTGTGAAGGATGGAGCTAAGGGCTTCAACTGAGGCCCACGCTTCAGATGCGCTTCCACCGTGCCAATCAAGGCCCTAAAGATGTTGTCGGACCGGGAACGGGAAAGACGATGTGAGGTATAGACATACCCATTCCGTCCGCCCGACAGGCATGATCACCCAGCTGTGTTTCTGGCGGTGAATTGCATCAGCCCAGAATGGTGACGTGACGATTTCAACCCCTGCTCCGTCTGTTCTTCATTTTCAGTTATCTTCCGTATGAAGGCGAGTAAATACAAATGGACTTTCTTTACTCACGAAGTGCAAGTATTGGGATTGAGGAGCTATCAAGACTAGAAAATCTCGGCGGCTTCGCAAGAAATATAGTCGGATGTGACATCGCAAAGAAAAACACAGCACGGATAGCATCGCACTTTGATGCATTCCACAGAGGAATGAATCTCGGAATCAGAGTAACTGGTATGTTTGCCCTAGATCGAGGTATGTCGCTACCAGGGAGATGTTCTACTAGATCAAGTGAAAATGAAATTGTATTCCCTGTAAAAGGCTTATTTTGTTTGATAGAAATTGGGATTACTCGTATTTGTGATGGTGCGATCGTTTGTCTGCTGTGGATAGAAAGTCCCAATTCCTTCAATAGTTAGGTCAGCCTAATGACGACAACTGGTTCATAAAATATTCGTATTCACCTTCGTAGAGTTCACAGGGACCTGAATGCCCTCGACAGTCCACCAGCCGTCTAGGCTACGAAGACCAACACCCAAGACATCACCGAACGCATAACCATCGACAAAATCACAAACGACATCACGAAAATCTTGTCGAACGACCGCATTGCGCCTCTCATCTAAGCTTACTGACACATTGAGCTTGAGTGTGGGGTCTTCTTCGCTATTGTCTCGAGGATCTCCAAACAGCCTGATCTATAAAGTATAAATATCGACGAAACGCAATTAACAGATTAGGACCGACCTCATAGTCCCCACTGACGAAAAAGTCAAAAGTTGTTGATTTGTTAACGCTCAACGTACCAGGAAGCTCAACTGAATTGGGCGCAGCGCCAAGTAAATCATAAACATTCCCAACATGCCATTCGGGGCTAAATGATTCGAGTGCTTCTTTGGGTAAGATCGAGAAAAATGTACCCTGTTTTAATTCAACAAGTATTCTGAGTGGGGGCAGGGGCGGGGGCTTCGGTGTTATTTGGAGGGGGGTGACTGTGAGAGTTGTATGAAGAATTGAATGGTGCTGGAGAGCTGCCCATCCATCTGTCGCGCGAAGGTACGACCATCTAGTACACAGAAACATATTAAGACATTTCCTCAAGGTCCATTGTTGTTGAGACACACCTAATATCGGGAAATGACACAGACAGATTTCCCTGATTTCCAGACTGAAATTTAGTCCACGTTACCTCAGCGCTGTCTGCATATGAGGAAGGCCATGTCTTGTTTGCTTCATGTTTATACGGGACCGTCACTAAGGTCAACATTGAATTCACAAAAAATACGACACGCGAGATACATTATCACCATACAGTCGAGAGGGAAGCCTGGATTCAGGAAGTGTTGTTCTCTTGCGTGAATTGGGAAAGGACCAAGCACCTATATTACACAAAGAACGTCTAGCTTTGACTGATAGTGTATGTTCAGCTGTACATACATCCCAATCTTCTGAGAGTGAGAGTTTCCATTGCAGAAAATAGGATTCGGCGTCGAGTTCCATGACAGATTGGGCCTGATCTTGTGTGGTTCTACGTGCTGCTGCTGTCTGGGATGAGCGACCTGATAATGATACTGGCGGACTCGAGGCAGCCAGAAATAGCAAAGTACGAAAAAGTGCAATCATGGCAAGCCAACAGCTCTGGACTCAGATATACAAACTGCTGCTGCACATGGAGGTCGTTAACAGTAGCGAGACGCTCGTCTATTCGAGTGTGATCATTTGTAGACTCCAAGGCTCAGTACTTGAATATAATATAACATATATAGACGTTTTGTTTTGTTTTTGTTGCAGAGATCAATTCCGATTACCTAACTTCATACTTATGTCATGTCACATTATGCTGTGACACACTAAAATACCAGCGCGCAAATTACTACTTACCAGCAGCTCATTTACAATGTCCGGCAGGCAAGGCGGAAAACTCAAGCCTATGAAGGTACGTTCTCTCGGAGATCAGTCGTCACAGTATAGTGCCTTACATCTGTATAGGCGCCCAAGAAGGCTTCAAAAGATGAAGACGAGGAGGACAAGGCATTCAAGGAAAGGAAGAAGGCAGAAGCCGCCGCTGTCGCCGAAGCGAGGCAGAAGGGTGCGCAATTCGTTCACATTTTGTTTTAATCTGTGGGCTGATTTGATGTTCACCTGCAGCTTTGAAGGGTGAGAGCGGCTACACGCCATGCGGTAGAGTTAGATTGCTAATTTATGATGATTGGGTCCAAAGGTGGCCCTCCTGGTGGAGGTATCAAGAAGTGCGTATGCTTTATAACTGTTACTTTTTGTTCTGACTTATTCGATTTTAGATCTGGGAAGAAATAGATTTTGCCACCAATTTACGACTTTTCTACCGAGAGCACGGTTGTTATACGGTAGCCGGGTTTGGTCGGCGTGTACTATCATTTGTACAATCATTACTCGCATTCGCTGAATTCCGACACGAATGCAATCATGAGATGCGAGAACGTGCAGTTGCCTACGATGAGCATGATGCTGTTCGGGAGTTGGCAACTCGGAATCTTGAAGATCTTATTTTGGTATGTACTCTGCGAGCGGGATACCGCAAGGTCCTTTAGCAGGGCTTGAGCAAAAGCTTCATTGAGCCATTTGAACTTCTGCGGTAGCGTGCATATACATGTAATTATTTCAGTAAGAGTAAGGACGCGTGTTACTTCACTTTGTGACCGTTTTTCCACGAGCGTCTTTCAAGGAAACTTACAAGTGTTAACCACTCTCACATACAACGTCTTCAACGCACACGAAAATCCCATGTTGGGCAACATTTCTGGTCTGCAAGGCCAGAACCAACCTCAACTCCACCAGCAGCAGGGTCAGCAGCAGCAACAACAGCAACAGCAGCAGCAGCAGCAGCAACAACAACACCACCACCAACAACAACAACAACAACTGCAGAACCAGGCCCCTCCGCCTCCACCTCCATTAAATGGCCAGGACCTCAATCTCTCTAATATCCTTCACTTCCTGCAGTCTGAGTGGAGACGGTATGAGCGCGAAAGGAATGAATGGGAGATCGAGCGAGCGGAAATGCGGGTGCGTTGTCTTTTTACCCCCTCCTTTCTAAGCGCGATATCTCGATGCATCTAACGCGCTGACGGCTCCAACGACTCTTTTGCACAGGCACGCATTGCTCTCCTTGAGGGAGAGCGACGCTCATTCGAGAATACTCGAATTGACCTCTTGCGGCGTATAAAAATGCTCGAATTCGCGTTACGTATGGAACGGTACGCGCTCCTTTACGACTACAAGTTATAAGCTCGGAACGCGTCATGTAATGCGGCATTTTTTCTTTAGCTCTAAGCAGCTCAACCAGCCAACGAATCAGCCAGCTCTGCCGTCGAAAGTGACGGCGTTGCAAAACCAGTCTAATCCTGCGTCGACGAAGGATGAGTCAGGCAGTCACAAGGATGGCAGCAGTGGAAGCTCGCCTAGGAGTGAAGGTATGCACGCTCTCTTTATCGCCATGTGTAGTCACTGTATGATTGCCCCCCGACTGCCCTAGACGCGCATCTACCTTCTGAAAACCGCGTGCCCACTGCGTCCTTGTCTAGCATGCCCAATGGCGGTCCCGCCTCCAACCCGGCTAAGTCGCACACATGGGGAGGATCTAACTGGTCTGGTACGCCGAACACAGCTGCCCTTGGGAAGCCACCTCCGGGGAGAGATCCTAAAAGCAGAGCACGGAGTAGAGAATATTTGAAACAGTGAATAACATCTTTTGTTTCCTTTCCTTTTCTTGAACAATTCTGACTATCTGTTCTTTCTTTTTTAAGATGTCTACAAGAAATATCCTATTTGACGTCCTCTCAAGCAATGAATCCACTGCCGAATCGCCCTCTGCTAAGCAACCCATCTTTGCCTCTGACACTACCCAACGTCCCATCCCTCGATCAAATGCCATATAATGGTCGACCGCGAAAACTTGTCCCTGAAGTGGGAAAAGACTTTCCTGTACTGAATGGAATACCATTTATGGGAGGGCCAATGACTGCTCCAGCAGGCTCTGGTCCGCAGGGCCCGTTACTTGAAAGGGACAATCGAATGAACACCGGCTCGAATGTCCCTTTGCACCAGCCCCATACGCCACAACAACAACAACAGCAGCAGCAGCAGCAAGGCAGCCAGCCGGGAGGCAACTTCCAGCAGCAGCAGCCATCCGTAGGCCAAGGTCAATCACTGCAGCTACAGAATGAACAAATCATCAAGGATATCCAGGAGAAATCAGATGGTTCTGAGCCGCAACAACTAACTGCTATATTTCGTCCAGATGGGGAGTGGAAGGAACGTCTAGAACGTATACGCTTGGAGAAATTCTCCCCGCAGAGTGGACAAGCTGGGCTTTCGGCTTGGGATATTACAGGGAAAGAAGAGGAGGACGTTGATAAAGAGGATGTGGAGTTGGAAGAGGATGATACGTCGTCGGTTACCAGCGATGACGACGGCAAAGTTTGGCGTCCACGACGGACATTGCGAAAGTCAGTTTCGTGTGCTTGAGAGATTTTACTATTATCCCAAAAAGCTAATTATGTGTATATGTGCGAACTTTAGTCATCTGGACGCGGTGAGAGCACTGGCATTTCATCCAAGTGAAATGTGTCTAGCAACAGGCGGTGACGACTGCACAGTGAAAATTTGGAGAATGGACGTTGCAGGACTTGCCTCATCGACGTAGGTCTTATGGCCTAGCGTTGCGTCTTTGCAGTTCCTCACGTAAAATTTGCAGGACACGAGGAACTATCGAAGTTGAGCCTCAGTTAACACTTCGTGGTCACACCGCCGCTATCACTACGCTGGTGCACTCTCCCTCAAAGCGACTTCTATATTCTGCATCCCTTGACTCGTCAATACGAGTATGGTCGTTGCCGCCAGTCTCACACACGACATACGCGCCGTATGACCCCACACGGATCCGAGGTGATCTTATCGGGCACACTGACGCGGTGTGGGGTCTTGTGCTTATCCGCGATGAGACGATACTCGTGAGCTGCGGTTCAGAAGGTGTTGTAAAGGTGTGGGATGTCGGTTCCGCATCTGGCGTAGGCGCGTTGAAGCTTAGCTGGGGATACGATGGACTCGATAGCGAAGAAGAATCGGCGGAGGCACCAGGCGCGACCTGCCTTGAGGCTATCAAATCTGATCTCAAGAAAATTGCTGTGGGATATCAGAATGCCGTGGTGAAAGTCTTTGATGTTGACACGGGCAAGGAGCTCCTTGCTCTCCAAGCAGAAGCAAGTACAGGTATGTCATTTTTGCCTTTCTTTTTATAGTCACATCTGACGATTGTTCTCTTCAGATGATCTTCGACATATGCAAGTTAATAGCATTGCATCCCATCCGACAATGCCTATCCTCGTTTCCGCACACGAGGACAAATTTATCAGAATATGGGATAGTGTCACTGGTTCGTTTGGGATTTTCATTTTTTTTTNCAGCTGAAGATTGATATGTCCACACAGGCCAGTGCACGCACTCGATGGTTGCACATCTTGACGCGGTTATGTCACTCTCGATTGACGCTGCGGGGTTCTCACTTGTATCTGGAGGACACGATTGTTCAGTCCGCTTCTGGGATCTGCTTGGTTCGCACGCGTGCATCCAGGAGATTACTAGCCATCGTGAAAAGGCGCACGAGGGTGTACTTGCTGTTGACTTCCATCCGTCGCTGCCGTTTGTGGCTAGTGCGGGTGCGGACGGTGTTGTCAAGCTTCACTCGTCTGCGTAGGTGCAGCTGAATATGCAGTGTATAGTTTTACTCCCTGCTGAAGTTCGGCTTCGTTTATTTATCTCATATACCTGCTTCTCTTATTCGCCTCCTTTTTATACTTTTCTGACTCGTCGCAAACTAATTGCTTGGAGGAGAGACACAGACATCACATGTTTAGCATCGACGCGTTTTCTTTTTGTCTAATTTGAAGCAATGTATATAAATATATCTGCCTGCTCAATGCATTGAGCGCGGACTCATTCTAGACGCTGAGGTGTCCATTGTGCTCGGGAGACAAGAAAACATGCGAGTTCGTTGATACGTGGTATGGCTACAAAGACTAGTGCTACAAAAGTTGCGAGAGGGAGTTAAAAGGGCGCATTGCAAGAATAATTTGGAGCTTTATTGCTGGTTATTGAATGTATCAAATATCTGTATGGGGAGATGCAACAATCATCGATGTCAGTTCAAATAGTACATATAAGAATAGGATACGCACGAATAAGAGATCCTTGCTGAGCTGCAAGGATCGTGGCGCCTAGGCCCTTTTCGTCCACCAGGCGGCGCAACTGCTCAGTGATGACCTCACACATCGGACGGTCGTATTTTCCCTCCATGTCCTCCTTGCAGTGAATTATGAAAACCTGCAAGCCTGCAAGCGCGTTGTGTAGGTCTACCGTGTCTTGAGCACGTCTCTGGCGCTTGCGCTCAGGGGACACGATGCTGAACGCCCGTTTCCTGCTCGAGCTGCTCGCATTTTCAATGGGCTTGACGTTAGCGCTAGGGCCACTGGATCCTGAGGCCGCACGTGCATCGGGCGGGCCGCTGCGACACTCGACGACCGCTGTGGCAAGGTTTTCAAGTTCCACTACGAGGTGCTCGGGACTGAGATGGCCATATAACTTGTCCTCTGCGTGTCCTAAAGGCCATGAGCACTCAATGAAGAGTGCATCGAGGGTATGTGGGATTTTAGGTGCAGCTGCGCGCCATACGGCGGCGGTGCACGGGTCCGCGGAGAGTGCGTCAGGCCCGACATCCCCCATGAAGAGGAGCTCGCGTGCGTGTGAACCAGAGCCATGTCGTATGAAAAACGCGGCGGACTTGTAGTCGGGACCGTGACTGAGTGGGAGCGTACGTACGGAAAGCGCGCCGTGGAGCGGAGTGTATGTGACAAGATCGTCGGGTAAACTGTTCGTTTAGGAGCGGTGTTAGCTTCAAGGAGAGATTCTCGTGAGGGGGCCGTGCTTACGGGTCGTAGAGGTATAAGTGGTCTGAGTCATTGGGGTTCCAGGAGGCAAGGTTTGGCCATATGCGACTCGGCTTGAATACAGTCTGCAAATCTTCAAGGCATTGACGGGTGCCTCTGATACTCTTACGTGGTCCCTCTACGCTTCCAGCCATAAGGACGAGGCTCATAACATGGTCAAGGTGGGCATGTGTGATAAGATATGACCTGTGTATACATTTAGTAAAAGCCTGTAGAAATCAGATCTATAGCACAATTTCATTGTACCTACCTGAGATACGAATAAATCTGTACAGCCGTGGTAGAGCCAAATAAATCTGGTTTATCTTGTAGAATTCGAGATAACGCCCCAAGTCCACTGCCTACGAAAAAGTAAATCGTTATAAATGTCCAAAAAGTTGAAAAAACGAAAACAGCCTGAGGCACGCGACCACTGACCGGCCTCGATGCCTACAATCCCGTCAGTCCACGAGCTCTCGTGCGCCTTGAGCAAATAGCTGCACGCATAATTAGCTCGCTGAAGATAACTTATCGAGTAGCAGCAACGCACCCGGAAAGATTAATCTCGCTCGGGCCACCGCCCGAGCCGACGACGAGGAGATCGAAAGTAGACATGAGGTGGAACGATGGCAGGCGTGTCGTCGTCAGTCTTCTGGAGCGACGATCGCCTCAGCCCTGCACTTTGTACTTACTCGTATAGAACCAATACCACCACCATCCACACCGCGACAGTCATTCAGTAGACAGCCTTTATGTGCGCTAAGCGGGCCTGGTAGTGGTATGGACATCGTGCAAGACAATACAGACTAAGTAGGTGTAACGAGCAGCGCCCAACCGAATCCAAGCCAGGCTTGCGTGCTGTCGATGTTCTGTGAACAACATGACCATTAAAGTAATAGAAAGAGACAGTACTAGTTTGAATTCTAGAGAAAACAAGGTAGCTTGGAGTTCTTTGCATTATGCCGAACTCGGGTATTGTTCGCTGATTCAAGATATTTTGTTCAGTCAGTCATTGTATTGCAAAGTTCAAGTTGCGAGAATGAAGTCAGTGAAAGTGGCTAGAGCACAGTGTACTGCTGCAGTCGAGTCCTCCAGCGCGTGCAGGTAAACATTGGGCGTACGAAATCACTCGTGAAAGCTTTAGGAGCGGGGGGTGTTCGGATCTTTCTCCATTCTCCCCCATTCGTACTACATCCATTATGCCGTTGCGACAGTCCGTCGCTATAGTGTATATTTCAAAGGTAAAAAAGTAAGGGAAAAATAAGAGGTAGGCAGATGGGCAGTTAAAGAGTGTGTCGTGAGGAACAACATAGTAGTTCCAAGAGAAATAAGATGGGAAATATGGAGGGAGAGACGGTAGATTTCCAGTCAGAGAGAATACAGAAGAAATTGTTTATTGAACAATATCATGCAATGAGCACAAGAATAATTCAAGCTCCCCCAAGCAGGCTATTGAGCGAGCGCTGGACATCATATCCGTGCTTTTCCAGTGCAGCTACCGCCTGTGTCCGGCTGAAGCCCATTCCACACAGCTGCTTGACTGGTTCTACGTCATCTTCGACGGCCGGTGTATTCGCCCCTGGCTCGGCGACGGGCGATAGGAATTGAGGCGGTGGCATCGACGGCGGATCATGCTTAGATTTCTTCTTGTCTTTGCGGCCAAAAGGCAGGCGTATCTATATATAAATGACGAGGTTAAGACTTCATGGTATGAGGGAGCAAAACAAAAAANGAAAATTCTTACGCTAAGCCCCGAGCGTCGTGCAGGAGGGGGAGATTTATTAAATGTGGTAGTTCCTTCGTTTGACGAGCCTGTCGATACCCTGGGCTTCGGAGAGGAAAACCGAGGTGGTGGGGAAACTGACCTTACTGATCGTATCGTTGACGGAGACGCTGGCATTGCTCCAAGGGATGGCGATCTCGTTGGTGACTGAACAGGGAACGGCCCGGTTCTTGATTCCATCTGTTTAGGTGCCGCGGTAGTGTTCGCTGCTGCAGTTGACGCACCGTGTGCACCATCGAGAGCCAATGCTTCGCCATTGAACGCATCCTCAAATGAGATGCCGTGGTCACCAACTGAGGGAAGAGAAGAGAGGTGAGACGAGGAGACAGAGCTGAATGCATCTTCAAAGGAGAATGAGTTGTCGTTTTCTTGTGTATTGGTTTGTGTGGCAGGTGTGAACGGTGAACCAAAGTCCAACGATGCTTTTGCGGGATTAAAAGTACCGTTGGCAGCTGGAATTATCGAAGAAGGTGCAGGGGGAAACGACGAAGAATAAGGTTCCCCTTCCGCCTTTGCAGCCGAAAAATCGAAGTTATCATCGAACGCGGAGTCGAGTTTGAATTGAGGTGCTGTCGAGCTTGTGCTCGGGGATGAGATCTTACCCATGGCTTCATCGAAGGCGTTCACACCGGTTGTAACTATTAAATCGAATTATGAACACGCTATAAAATATCAAATTAAGCATGCTAACCATTAGCGAATGTCGAGTTTTGCTCTGGGGCCTTTCCGTTCATGGACCCGTCTACCGGTTTCGAGATAGGCATAGAAAAAAGGTCTGACATGTAATCGCTGCTCGGCGGTAGTCCATGAACATGCGTTTCAGCCTTTGGTGTACTTTCCCCGAGTCCGAAGGCATCCCCGAACGCCGCTGAAGTCGCAACAGGGTGAATACTGCTCTCGTTGCTTGCAATTTCTGTTTCAGGTACAGGCATAACGTCTGCATGCTTTGCATGTTCATCAACCGGACCGCCAAGAGATGGTCTGGCTTCCTTCGCGTCGTGGAACTCGCTCTCATTGTCACTGTCACTGTCGCTCCCCTCGTCCTCCTTCTCAACCAGCTTGGCATTCAAGTCGGTGGAGCCTTCGGTGGAGCCTTCAAAGCTAGAAATTTTACTCTCAACGTGATTATCTATTGGAGGGAATTGCGCAGCGGCAAAGTCAAGTTTAGAGGAAGGCTCCTCAAGCACCGAGGTAGATATATCCGACGTTTCTGCAATGACAGGGGGTGGAGTTTTTGTCTCTTCTCGTTCAAATGCAGCCGTGGGCTGGGGGGTAGCAGGCTTTTCGGGGGTAGCGGCCACAGAGGTCGTGCTGCTCAGCTTCTCACCTTCTGAGAGACCAAACGGATCGTCTATGTCCGTCGCTGTCGCCGAATGTGTGGAGGGTGCAGTTGTAGATGTAGACGGCTCCGCTGAGAACCTGAACGGAGACGATGTTTGGGGGACTTCCGCGTTGGCGTTGATTGTACTGAAAGCTGTTGGTGCCGAAGAGGTCGATTCTGCATGAGGTACTTCGCTCTGCAGCTGCGGAGTAGGTACAAGAAAGAGGTCTGCTGCAGGCGCTAAGAAAGGCGACGCTGGGCGTGAGCCTGTCGACGCCATCACGAGCCGTTCGAAAGGATTATTCGTCTTTGTACTCGGTAGAGAGCCCACGGACGAAGGCGGGGTCATTGGGCTAGCGGGCAAAGGCTGTGTAGCTGCGAACGAAGGCGTATCCGTCCTCGAAAGCTCAGAGGCAGCCACCAGGGATGGTGAGGAAACACCATTTGTCTGGGCTGGAGGAGGCTCTTTGGCGAGCTCCTCCTCAGCGGCCTTTCTTTCCTGTGTTGATTCTTGGGCTTCAAGCTCGGCTTCTTCCAGCTCTTTTGCAACCTTTGCTCTTTCAGTCTCCCTCGTAGCCAGCTGCTTCTTCGCAATTGCAAGGAGACCTTTTTGATGCTTCGTCTCCTTCTTAGCTTTCTCTAGAGCAGCCTTCATTTGCTCCACCTCATCGCCTACGTTCTTCATTTTCCTTTGCAGATCTCTGACCTCCTCTTTGTCACGCAGTACATTGCCTTCAACGCCAGCTTTCTCTACGCGCACACCACTCAGCTCACTCTCAGAACGGATTAGCTCTTCGCGCGTCTTTTTTTATGTCTGTGCTCTGAATGGTGAACCGTTCTCTTAGAGTAGTGAGAAGGCGCGTTTCTGTTTCGTATGCAGCCTTCGAAGATGAAAGCTGAGTCTGTAGTGCGGACAGCTGGCTTGCCTGTGTCGCCAGTGCCGTCTCTACGCTCTGCCGCTCAACCTTTGTCGTCTCGAGTGAGCGATTTGTAGAACTAATTTGATTCTTCAAGTTCCCAATTTCGGCAGAATTGTCCGGTACAGTGGCAGGAGCAGCCTCGTCATCACTTAAGAAATCGCGGTTACCTTATAAGTAGGAGTTAGCATGAGCCAAATAGAATATGAAATAATGAAATACCGGAAGGGGCAAATGCAGATGTACCGAACTGACCCGTGGATGAAGCAGGAGCTGGCAGAGTTCCCAAAAAGGATACTTCTGTATGTTGCGTCTGAGGAAATTGTCCCGTCATCTGGGGTTGTAGTGTTGATGTAGACTGTACACTTGTAGCCTGTGACAGAGGTGAGCCGGGGTGCTGAGGCGCAGTGGCCGAAGCTGGGGGGGAGTCATCCCAGAGGAGATCACGCATAGGTTCGGGTATGGGCGCTGGCGCAGGAGCAGAACCTGGAATATGTCCTGTACGCATGGCGGGTGGAATGAGAGAAATTGGTAGAGTCGAAGGAATGTCCTTTCCAACTAGCTTCCCCTGTATGAGGTGCATGGCTACTGCGAAGCCTTCCCGAGTAAGGCGACCATCGTTATTTAAATCAGCGAGGTCCCTATAAGAACATTACCATAAATATAATTGATTAATTGAATTCACGCTATGCGCACCAGACTTGAGCCAAGATATCCTCAGAAAGTTTTGATTGTAGCATAAACGGCACTGCGACATCGCCTTCGATGAAACCTCGCTTTAGAGTGTCCAGATTGACGAAAAATTGATCGAAACGTGTCTTCTCCTCGGCCGTTACGTCCCACGGCTGCGCTGTCGCATTTCCAAACGCGGTCGCACCCAGGGCGGCTACGGGATTCGGCGCAAAATGTACATGTTGTGAAGGAGGTATCGCCATACTGAGTCTGTTGTAGTCCTGTCCGGTGATTTGCGGCTGGAGGCGAGCACGTGCACCACCGGTGGTCTGTGCAGTTAAAGGCGCAGTGTTCGAAATGGCGGCCGCGAATGATCCAGTGAGCGATGGGGTGAGCGTGACGCTGTTTCCTGTTCCGTGTGTCGCTACGCCTGCTGGATTGCGCCCTCCTGCCTGTTCGTATAAGCTTGGGGGAAGAGTCGCGGGCGGGTTAGTCATTTGTCCAGACATAATTGCCTGTATAAGGTACATGGCGACTGTAAAGTCTGTTTGATCCAATGACCCTCGATCTTGGGTATCTGCCAATGACCTAGCAAGCCAATTATTGTGATGCAATTGAAAAGAATTAAAGGTTAAATGCTTGCCATATTTGCGATAACTTCTCAACTGATAGCTTAGACTTTACGAAGACGTCTCTAGCCTTGTCCCCTAGGATATTACTTAGCCATGTTCAGAGTCAGTCCAATAACAAATACCATTCAATAGACCATTAACGGGACCGCATCCTAAAAATAGACGCAGAAATTTGGTCTTGTCTTCAGCTGTGAGAGGAGACAAGGCGCCTCTTGGTGGTGAATTCGGAGTTGGGCTTGATGGTATAGATGATGATCTCGACACAGGTGATATACCTTCAATATGTGCCAAAGGCCCCGCTACAAGATGAGAACAGGAGCGGAAACAGCAGGCTGAGGATAAACATCATTGGAACCAAACATGGCTTATACGCACGTCTGTCTAGCAATGACTCATTCACCGGTTCACCCTTCTGAGCGAGACCAATGAGTCTTAATGCGATAGCGACACCCTTCTTCGTGAGGAATCCATTGTTGTCTTTGTCTGCAATAGACCATATTTCACCAAGGACTGTTGGGGGTAGTTTCGCACCGGCGAAGATCTTGACGGCAGCATCGCCAGTGACGATACCAAGCTTAGAGGAGTCGGCGGTCGCGAAAACCTTGTTGACGAGCGCTAGCTCCGGCTGGGTGGGTGCGAAGGAGGACATGTTGCGCAGCGACCGCGACTTGGAGCTTGACGATGAGAGTCGAAATCAAGGTCCAGTAAACGCGTCGGCATAATTTCGTAAGCAGAGCTTATGTAGTCATTATTACGTACGTTTGATTTGATTGATCGACTTTGTTATGGCTTCGTGTCGAACCGTCGTCACGTCACGCACGTACACTTTTGACCACCAGCCAGTCTGTCCGCGTCTTGCTCAGCTCAGACTTCCTTCTTGTCCATGCAGTCTACAATGGAACAAATATCGTCTCCGCTTGCACCACCCCGCAGCTCTACCAAAATGACTGCAAGTTCTTCGTCAAACGAGGGCGCGGGCAGTGTCACGAAACGGTAGGTCGTGTGTCTTCTTGGGTAAAGCGTGAGGCTGACATTCAACCAGTCTTGGGAATGAACTTATGACTCTGATGGTAAGAATCTTTGCTCAGTTGGTTTACGAAAGCGCTGACTATTGTGATCTACAGATGTCCTCTTCGCCTGGAATTGTATGTACATGGGCTTATGATAGTCTTCTCCCTGTTGCTCACCCAACATACTCTAGTCGGCATTCCCGAAAACAGATGCGAATCTATTCGATTGGGTTGGGACTATTGAAGGCGCGCCTGGCACGGTAAGCACTGAATAGCTATGTCCACACCGCCAACGTCAACGACGCGTCGACGTGCCACATCACGTGCTTCGTACTCACCGCAGAACGACAGGTATATGCGGGCTTGACATTCAAAATTTCAATCGCATTTCCACCCAACTATCCTTATGTGCCGCCTGCAATCCGTTTTGACACCCCGTGTTACCACCCGAATGTCGACCTGAATGGAAACATATGCCTCGATATCCTTCAAGTTAGTCTCCTTGCAACGTTTTGTCCTATTTGAACATACAATGAAGTGCATTTATCTCCCTTTTCAGGACAAGTGGTCCGCGGTCTACAGCGTTCATACAATTCTTTTGTCGCTGCAATCGTTGCTTGGCGGTAAGCCATTCTTTGTTGAGGCTATGCCATCTCTTGAAAATTACTGTTGCGATAGAGCCGAACAATGCTTCGCCGCTGAACACGGATGCTGCCAACATCTGGAGTAATCAAGAAGGTAAGAGTGACGATCTGTTTCATTACGATCTGACTTCGATTCTGTTCATGTAGAGTTCAAAGCACAGCTTATGAAACACTACCGTCCAATTACTTCTGAAACGGTTTAAGGATGATGGACATGTACACTTGTTTGCGCTTTGTAATTTCCTTGCTCTGGATACCTCCCCCATGTTGATGGGCACATGTATAACTCGCGTTCATCCCTGTCCTTGCATCCGTAGTTTTATCGCAGTGCACTTTCTATACTTTTGAGATATGCATTAAAATATAAATCCTGTCTGCGGTTTTGGTGATGTCCTATTAAGGAAGGCGGTACCGCATCCTCTCAGTTCACTTTGTCTTTTGACTGTCGTCTTCCACACATATGGCGACGCCAACGACACAGTCTGAAATCCATGATGCTTTCGTACACGAGCTAGCAATTAAGCTTTCACGAGCGCTCAACACTATTAATCCTAACGACCTTCTCGCGAGACGCGTTATAGACATCGCTAAGAACAATACTCTGGAGGGATTCGTTCAAGGTACATCGATTATAACTATTCATAAACTTATAAATCTGAGGCATATTCATTACAGCTTCCAAGGGATTCGGCAAGTTCCAAGATTCCTTTCTTACGGAACTTCATAGCGAAATCTTGTCGCATGCAAAACAGGAAGCCAACGGACACGTCCCTCAGTCGGTCAAGGGAATCACCGTCATAGATAGCGATGTGCTCGAGCCGGACCCCGTGAGACAAGGCGGGCTTGTACGCCTGGACGCGGTGCGTGTTCTCTTCATCCCAGGGTTCAGAATTCGCATTGAATGAGATTGGCAATATGTGCAGCATCATAAGTTCCGCACACCTGCGAAGCATATAGAGCCTCCCACGCCGCGGACATCAGTGCTTGGTTTGGATAGACTAGCAAAAGAGAAAAGATCTGCAGCTGCGTTGTTGGAGAGCGAGAACCGGAAGAAGAGCAGGCGGAATGATGAACCAATGTTTAAAGGTAAGAACATCGGCCCTTTAGTTTGTTAAGCTAGGTTTGATTCAAGTACGAGCACAGTCCCTTCTCTACCCGCATCACGCACGAATAATATTCGACAGAGGGGAGAGGAAACTCCTTCACACCCTGGCGGGCTATCAGAAACAGCTAGACAGCGTTTGGACGAATTTAGGAAGAGACGAGAAAAACAAATAGGTACGTAGGGTCCCTTCAAATACAACAGACACTACTTACTCTTCTTCAGAAGGAATCACCGCTCGTGATGAACCTCGCGCCGACGCACCGCGAGGCCTCGGCGATTTCCAGCGCCGTTCAAACCGTGACCGTGATTATGGAAGAAGGGGTGATAGAGATCGAGATAACAGAGATGGTCATAACGGCTGGGCGGGCTGGATACCTCGTAGCGATCGTGGAAGCGGCCGTGAAGACGGGCCAAGCGTGCGCATTCCGAACGCTGGGTGGGAATCGACGCCGCGCACCGCGCGTGGCCCGGACGGGGACACTGGGACGAATGGATGGGGCAATGCCCACAACCGCGGGTGGGAAGCCCCAACACCACGTGTAGCTCGGGGAGGTAGTCCTGATGGCGACGATACCTTCGGAATTGATGTGCATGAGTGGGAGGAAGAGCAAGTGCGCCTAGATCGCGACTGGTATATGGGTGCAGAGGAAGGTGGTATTGTCGGCGACGAGGAGAATAACCCACTCTCATCGTATAACGACCTTGAGCAGCTGAAGCAACTGGAGATTGCAAACAAGCAAGTGAAAAAGAAGATTTCGGCAAAGCAGGCACAATATGTAAGTTTCTACTCTTGTTTTTCTTGTTTATTTTCTTCATGATGTTGTGCACTCATTAGAATGCCGATAATGATCTTTGGGAAACGAACCGCATGGTTACTTCTGGTGTCGCGACTCGTAAAGCGCTTGACCTTGATTTTGAAGATGACTCTGAGTCAGCAGTGCATGTTATGGTACACGACCTCAAGCCACCCTTCCTTGATGGGCGCACCGTCTTCACGAAGCAACTTGAGCCGGTGAACCCCATCCGTGACCCGACATCAGACCTGGCTGTCTTTTCTAAGAAAGGAAGTGCCCTCGTAAAGGAGAAACGTGAGCAGGCTGAGCGCGCGAAAGCCGCTGCGAAGCTCGCGAGTCTTGGTGGAACAAACTTAGGGAACATCATGGGTGTCAAAGATGAGGAGGCTGAGGCTGAGGGTGCGTTCATTTTCTTCGGTGTTTTACCGCGTTAGCGCTGGGTTGGACATTCACAAAGATTCTTGTTTGTCTGGGCAACAGCTGCAGCAGAGGCAAAGACAAAAATAGGTGAAAAGGAGGATTATAAGGGGGAATCCAAATTTGCGAGTCATCTAAAGGCTGGTACAGCGTCATCTTCATTCGCGAGGAGCCGGACTTTGAAGGAGCAGAGAGAGTACTTACCAGCTTTCGCTTGTCGGGAGGACTTGCTACGAACAATTCGCGACAACCAAGGTAGGCTTTTATTATTCGGTTGCAGGGATGATTATATACTGATACTTATTAGTTGTTGTTGTTGTCGGAGAAACTGGCTCTGGGAAGACAACTCAACTCACGCAGTTCTTGTATGAAGACGGGTACTGCACATCAGGCATTATTGGGTGTACGCAGCCTCGTCGCGTCGCTGCAATGTCTGTCGCAAAGCGAGTGAGTGAGGAAATGGAGGTGAAGAGACTTTTTGTGTTTTATGGGCTCAATTATCGGTCGTTGAGCAATATTATATACAGTGCAAACTCGGAGGTAAGGTTGGATATGCAATTCGATTCGAGGATTGTACTTCGAAAGAAACTGCTATCAAATGTAAGCGACGATTTCGATTTTGCAGATTTTTATCTTGACACCATTGGTTTGAAAGACATGACGGATGGTGTGCTTCTCCGCGAATCTTTGAACGAGGGAGATCTCGACCGCTATAGCGTTATCATCCTTGACGAAGCTCATGAACGCTCGCTGAGTACGGATGTTCTAATGGGTTTGCTGCGCAAAAGTGCGTATATTGTATTTTTTTTNCTTTCGGTTTACTAATTGTCGTCTCCAGTCCTTTCGCGGCGACGTGATCTTAAGCTAATTGTTACCTCAGCTACGATGAATGCTGAAAAGGTATGCTTTTATTCAACTGCCCGATATTGTCAACTTAGCAGTGTCATTAGTTCTCAACTTTCTACGGAAACGCACCTTGTTTCACTATTCCAGGTCGAACGTTCCCTGTCGAGACTTTCCACTCTAAATCCCCTTGTGAAGATTATGTTGATAGTGCCGTCAAGCAAGTCCTGCAGATCCATCTGTCCCTCCCTCCCGGTGACATTCTTGTCTTTATGACTGGACAAGAAGACATCGAGATCACCTGTCAGGTTGTACAGGAACGTCTTGATCAGCTTGACGACCCCGCTCTCCTTGCTGTCCTCCCCATATATTCACAGATGCCCGCCGACCTTCAGGCGAAGATATTCGAAGCAACTGACGATGGTCGTCGAAAGGTCATTGTCGCGACGAACATTGCGGAGACGTCTCTTACTGTGGACGGCATACTGTATGTCGTGGATGCGGGATATTGCAAGCTGAAAGTATACAATTCTAAAGTCGGTATGGATGCGCTTCAGATCACTCCCATAAGTCAAGCAAATGCGAACCAGAGAACTGGTCGTGCAGGGCGCACTGGAAACGGATTCTGTTACCGTTTGTACACAGAGATGGCATTTCGGAACGAGATGTTCGCGAGCACAATTCCCGAAATTCAGAGGACCAACCTCGCTAACACCGTCTTACTCTTGAAGTCGCTTGGTGTCAAAAATCTACTCGAGTTCGACTTCATGGATCCGCCGCCACAGTCGAACATCCTAAACTCGATGTATCAGCTGTGGGTGCTTGGCGCGCTCGACAATGTTGGCGATTTGACGCCTGTCGGGCGTAAAATGAGCGAATTTCCGATGGAGCCGAGCATGGCGAAAATGCTGATTGCTAGCGTGGAGTACAAGTGCTCGGCGGAAATGCTTACGATAGTGAGCATGCTGAGTGTGCCAAGCGTGTTCTATCGGCCCAAAGAGAGGATGGAGGATGCAGATGCAGCGAGGGAAAAGTTCTCGGTCCCAGAGAGTGATCATTTGACACTTCTGAATGTATACGGTCAATGGAAGAGTCATGGGTATGTTGGTATATTGGCAACACTTGTAAATTCCATTTTTACTAATTTCACTCTAGTTATCGAGATGAATGGGCGATGCGCCATTTCCTCCACCCGAAGCTCCTTCGGAAGGGTCGGGAAGTTCGTGCGCAGTTGGAGGATATTATGAAGATGCAGAAGATGGAAATTATTTCCGCTGGAACGGATTTTGACGTCATGCGGAAAGCAATTGCGGCTGGCTACTTCCACCAGGCAGCCCGAGTGAAGGGGATTGGGGAATTTGTAAATATACGGACTGGCCTGCCGACGCACTTGCATCCCACAAGCGCTCTCTACGGACTCGGATGTAAGTGTCTGGTCAATATTAGTTTTGCCAAAAGCATGCTCATATTTGTCTGTCCTTACAGATACTCCGACTTACGTTGTGTATCATGAACTCATATTGACTTCCAAAGAGTACATGACGCAGGTCACGGCCGTCGACGCGTATTGGTTGGCCGAGTTGGGCTCGGTGTTTTATTCCGTGAAGGAGAAGAATTTCGACGACCGGGGTACGCGGCGGAAAGCGGATAAAGAGTTCTCGAAACGTGCAGAGCTCGAGATGGAGATGGCGCGGCAGCGTGAGGAGACCAAACTGAAGGCGCAGGAGGATGCTCTTGCAGCCCAGACATCGACTAAGTCTGTATCGAACATTGTTATTCCTGGGACACCGAGGACAGGAGGGACAGGCTCGAGAGCCGGTCAGACTCCAAGGCGGCGCGTTGGATTATAGTGCTCTTCCCGTTTAAAATACATATTGTGTACATGCGTATATTATTTTCTAGGTACTCTTAATTGTATGTGTTATGTGTTCAAGAATTCCCTTTAAGGGCACTTCTAATGTCGCGTAGCATCTCATCGCCATGCAACGTCTCTCTGGACTTCTACAACTAAAGACGTGTCGTTGGCTTGACATCTCTTTTCACACCTTCATCGCCTGAGCTTTTCTAATTTCACTCGCCTGCTAGCTTTCGGTGGGAGGCAAATCCATTAAAAAAANTACCTGCTAGCCGTCACCGCAGTCACCTAGAACACAGGCTAAATGCTCATAGCTGCAACTATGAATACCCCTCAGATGTCCTATAACTATAACACCGGTCCATCACGGCAGTTGAGCCATGGTGTCTCGTATTCTTCGGGTCGTGGTTCTTATTCCTCGCATGCTCTACCCTATGATGAGCGTAGAAACTCACTAGGGACGTGTGATCGCGTGGACGAACGACGAGAGTCTGTTCTTACGCCGGACCTGTGCGTCACGGCTCCATCGAGAGCTGGCGAAGAGCGCACCAGTATCTGGGACGATGACAGGAGCATATACAGTGAACGTATGTCGGCCACACAAGACTATTACTCCCAGGTCTTCCAGTCCGATTCGCGCTCGTCCAATCAACTCTCCGTATTCTCTTCAAGATCAGATTTGAGCAGAGAATCATGGCAGACGGACGGTACCGCGCGTCCAGACAGTAATGTGGACCCCTTTTCATTCATGAAATACGAGTCGCCACGAATACAACTTCCAAAGGTCATTGTGTCATCGCCCTCTGAGGCTTCCTTTCTCGCTCGCAACTCCGTTGTAAGTGAAAACGAGCATGCTTTGGATCTCATACCAGTTATACCAAAGGCTATCACTCCACCCCCTTTGCTGCCACCTGCTGGTCGAACACCAAGCGTTGTGCAGGGCTCACGTAATTTTTCTCGTCCGAACCGAGGCCCTCCACTGATAACAGGAACAGATGAACAAAAACGAGAAGTTTTAGAGCGAAATAACCATCGCCATGCACAAGGACAGAAGTCTTTACATTCCCAGACGCAAATGTCGCCGTCTTCAAATGGTTCGGCGAGCTCTCTGCAAGGTCTTCTTTCTGGCTCGTCGTCGCATTGGCAGAACAAAGACATCCAAGGAGAATTACGCGCAAACAGCAACGGCCTCGGAGCTAGACAAGACGCTAGTCCTTCCCATCAAAATTCTTCTACCCATTGTCACACTCAGTCGACATCGCCTTCCCGTGGATCCCCGCTTGGACCGGCTCCTCCCCTTTCTCAATCATCATCCGTATCTTCTACGTCCAACGAACATTTTCCATGTACGCCTAGAGCACCTGAAGGAGCAGTCGCTCTACTTACGAGTCCTCTGGAGATGCGCTTATCTACTGCGGAAAGTGTTTACTCAATGTATTCTTACTACCAACTTGACTCCCCTTTGAGTTCTTCTCCGACATATACGCAACATGAACAAGGAGACAAGTCAGCAGGTGATGACGATACTCAAGCAGCTGCATTTCCTTCGCCAAATACACGAAGTAGTGGGAAATTGCCATCTCCCTCTTCAGATGTAAATCGGCCTCCTGCAGCCGTAAAGTCTGCGGATGATCTTCTTGCTCTAGGGATTTCCCACCACGAAGCCGACCGTCTCGCTGAATCCGCGCAGTGCTTTGAACAGTCTGCAACACTAGATGGTGGGTGTGCAGTGGGCATGCTCATGTGGGGCCTGTCGCTACGTCATGGTTGGGGGGTCCCGAAAGACGAACAGCGCGCGTTTAAGTGGCTGAAGAGGGCTGCAGAACACGCAGTTTTGGATTTGCAGGAGGGACGAAACAAGTCGGGGAGGGATGCAATAAGAGTGAGCGTCTTCTAATTTTATTATCTTCATTCCATACGGCTGTGAATCTGTCTGACTATCGCGTCGCTTCTGCAGAACGAGCTTGTTCTTGCAGTTTATGAAGTTGGGCAATGTTTCTTCCAAGGATGGGGTGTGCCGCGAGATAAAGTTATGGGCGTGGTAAGCTATCCTTTTTTTGGTCCACTATCAAGTTATTTATCTCTATATTAGAGCTACTTCCAGACAGCAGCCCAACTCGGTGATCCAGATGCCCAACAAGATCTTGCGTTTTGCCTTGCAAACGGCAAGGGCTGCAAGAAGGACCGCAAAGCCGCAGCAAAATGGTATCGTGCTGCTGTGTGTATGCTTGTCAGTATTATCTAGGCCTGCTTGCTGATATCTTGTTTCTCCTCACAGGCAGCGCAGGGAGCGAGTACCGTCGGCTTGGCCTGGATTTACAAACCAAAGTATGCGGACTGACGATTCTTGCAGACTGTCATTCGTAACCCGCTTGCTCGTACTTCATTGCACTCTACTATATCCAACGATCCATCGCATCTTTCTACCTTCTTCTCTGACGTTTACGACCGATTAGAATACCCCTTCTCTTATTGTCGATAACCACTTTTATTAGTAGGTAAGTACTATTATTAGGTAATATTCGTATATTTAGAGACATGAGACGATTCTGAATCTAAACGCAAACTTTTTTTNGGTCTTGAACTACCAATATTCTTCTGCTCTTTCTTCTGGTAGTGTGTATGCAAACTTGCACTCAGACGAAAAGCGCATATAGAATTCTCGATACGCCCCATTTTAGAGAATCTGATAATTAATATTCCGCCTCAGACTATACATTTTATACCTCAACCTCCCACACTTATCTTTTCGCACACACAGAGACATCGAGTGACCCTTGCAAGCGCTCCTTGTTTTTCAGAAGATGGTCAATGTAATCCCATCAGTGAATACACATTCCTCTTTCTCTTTTACGTTATTCGTACCGCTTTCTTTTTGTTGTTCCACTTATCGCTCTATATTATTTCCTGCATTTTACAATCTATTGTGTTATTTTGTTGCTGTCGCTGTCGTATACTAACGCACGCAAAATAATGACAAATGAGATCATTAAAAATATATTCAACGTGTTTGCAAAACTGTTTTACCAAGAAAATAGATGTGACACAATAGCTTTACAGCATATATAGAGAAATTGAGAAATGAAATGACAGGAGAGTTTCCATGACACCATAAGACAAGTAAAACATTAATGATTTAATCTCAAAGACGAATTTTTGTAGAGCACGGTGTGATCACGTGATGTTGTTTGCACCAGAAAAGAAACCCAATATATGGGCTATTTACTTGGTCAATACTGGATTGTTTGCCTTTGTTTTACCATATAAAAATTATGATAAGTCATAGCTATCTATATATTTAAGAATGATTTGCAAATGTGGACTGTGTGCTGAAGCAGAAATTTAATACTCTCAAAAAGGTGACACCTGTTACAATTTCCTTACTCTATCTCATCACATCACTCCGCTTATCTATCTATCTCATCACTCGCTTACTTCAACAGTAACCCCTGTATCACCTGATCACTTGTTCCACCAAGTTCCATACCCTTCTATGATGACTGATGCTCATCCTTCGCTCAGTCATCCCTTCCATCACTTTCCATCCCTTTCTACCCCTATGTACTAGTAGTATATAAGGCATGTACTCAGAGCCCTAAAGCCCTAAGCCAAACAATAACAGTGACGAGGTGATGAGTAAGAACAAAGTGACGAGTAAGCAGAGAGCTGAGTTAGGGCCTGAGAGGATTGACTGGTACTGATGAGGCTCAGTGAGCACACTGGTGGACTAGGTGACAAGGTGTTTGGCTATGAGAACGAAGAGCTCAAGCTTAGGGCTTTAGGGCTCTGAGTACATGCCTTATATACTACTAGTACATAGGGGTAGAAAGGGATGGAAAGTGATGGAAGGGATGACTGAGCGAAGGATGAGCATCAGTCATCATAGAAGGGTATGGAACTTGGTGGAACAAGTGATCAGGTGATACAGGGGCTACTGTTGAAGTAAGCGAGTGATGAGATGGATAGATAAGCGGAGTGATGTGATGGGATAAGGTAAGGAAATTGTAACAGTTTTCACATAGTGCCCTGACTATCAAGAAATTGAGTAAAGTCGCTTGATAAAAATACAGTATCGTTGTCTGATTGTAGTGTTTTTATTTTAATTCCATATTGTGTAAATAATAGAGTTGCCCATTTGACATAAGCAGTATAGCCTTCAGCTTTAGTTTTGAGTAGACTCATTTGTATCCAGCGTGTACAGTCATCGACTAGTGTTAGTAAGTATTTAAAATTTCCTATTGCAGTTATAGGTGCAGGTCCCCATATATCCATATGAAAGTGATCACCAAAGTTTTTAGCTAATTCAGAAGTACAAGTTTTTGGTATTGGATTTCTTTTAATATTTGCTTCTATACAGTTTTTACATTGAGTTTCAGTGTCATCACTTATTTCATAATTGATTGATTCTGGATGATTTTTAAGTAGCCATTTTAGGTATGTGTAACTTAAATGTCCGAGTTTCTTATGTAATTCAAATAGAGTTATAGTTTGAGTAGCGCTCATTTGATAATGATTAAATATAGAGTACAGGTTATTTTCACATTTAATTTGACCACATATCCGCCCGTCTGGATATTTTATCATACATATATCATCTTTGTAAATGAATCCATATCCTTCTTTACATAATAGTGACTGACTAATTAGTGTCATGTGCATTTCTTTAGCGTAGTAAACATCTTTTATAGATATAGTGCTTACTTTATTTCCATTTGGTATTTTGACAGTTAAAATCCCTATTTTATGGGTAATAAAAGTTTGTGAGTTTGCGGCCATTACAGTTATTGGATGAGTATTCCAAATATTAGTTAGTCGGTTTAAGTAAGGAGTTAAATGTAAAGTAGCGCCAGAGTCAATGATATCCCAAGTATGCATTATTTTATTAGTTAATTCAGTTTTTAAGTAAATGGCATTGGCGCTTACGATGTTCACATCGAAATGGTCCATTTCCATGGTGTTAATATCGTAGTCTGCGCCGTGTTCACCAAGGAAATCGAATAGCGAATTTTCGTTCGCAAAGTGCATCATTGAAGTAAGTGGTGATCCAGAGATCGGAGTAGGAGGTAGTTCTTCGATAGTAGCACTGCTGGTAGTCACAATATTTGCTGTTGCTGTTGCTGCTGGTGGTGGTGCGGCGATAGCGAGAGTATTGCCTGGGTTATTGACCGCAGGTTTCGCCTGCTCCTGGGCTTTCTTCTTGTCAAGAGCGCATTTAGTCGCATCAGTAAGTGGCGCTCTGCAGTCGGGACTGGTATGCCCAAACTTGTTGCAGTTGAAGCATTTGACATTTCGCATGCTTCCCGGCTGGTTTCCCCCTCCGTGGCTAAATCCGCGTCCCCTAGTTCCGCCTCTTCCTTGTCCCCTAAATCCGCCCCTCCCCCTAAAGTAGGGGTGATTCGTTTTGTTTCGATAAGGATGTGCAGCAGTGATAGGGTTTTGTCGCTTGTTCGTAGTTTGCCAGTTGGCGAATGCTTGCCAACACTCGTTGATTAACATATCTGGTGTCGTGACGTAAAGATGTGCGTCAGGGTCTAGTGACTGCCGATAGTTGTTGATAGCCCACGTGTGAATTTCGAGCTGACCGAGTACATATTTGTATTGCAGGGGTATCGCATTAGTGATAGCCGAGATATAAGTGCTATCGGCTGGTCGTTTGCCGTGAGTGCAGAGTTCTGCATATCAACGTTCGAGTTCATCGAGTGTTTTGTCGAATTGGGAGACGTGTCCCCTAACACTGAAAAGTGCGCCTTCGTTAACTGAGTCCGTGACTGTGGTCTGGACATCGAATCACTTTCTAAGCGCTGCAATAAGTAGGTGAATTTCTCTGATATCGATATAATTGGCTAAAATCTTATCAGGAATAGTTTTTATTATCGATGAAAAGATCGCCCTTGATAGTGGACGTTCTTCGGCTGACAGTGCGTTGAGTAGGAGTTTCTCCATGCCACAAGTTTCAATGGCGTTAGTGATGCGGAATATCCACATCTTCCAGTTCTTAATGCCTTCGAGGGCTTCAACTCCATTGAATATCTTAGTAACTTCTTGGGGTTTAATCAACATAGCATCTGGATGATCGTGAGTTTGAGTTGGCACCACTTCAAAGTAAGTTTCAGTATTATGTGGTAAATTTTCTTTGTGTGAGTGCGTACTTTTGTCGCTTGGTGTGTTTATAATATCTTGTAAGTTTCTCCTTAATTCTTCGTATGTGATAGTAATATCTCCGGCAGGAGTAGAAGTCTCAGGAGGAGTTTCAAGTAAAGTCTGAGTAGGAGTAGTTATATGTGGGGTAGTATGCGGAGTAGTAGTAGGCTGAGTAGTGCCTGTATTTACTGGTGGTTCGGTAGGTAACGGTGCTCCTTGAGTAGAGCTACGAGATCGAGTGTGTGCTGAAGGACAGTCTGGACTATCAGATGAAGTAGGTAGAGGATGGCAAGGTGGCATATAATGATGAGGATAAAAGTAAGTTCGAGGGAGCCGGGGCTCATAACCTCTTAAGCAGACAAGTTGTGAGAGTAGCAAAAAGCTATAGATTATGGGCCAGAGGCCCCAGTCTTATATACTGTACAGAATGTATAGTATTCCATAGATAGTAAGTGAGCATATGGTGCATATAGTCATGTGAGTAAACAAGTGAAGTCATAGTGTAAACATATGTGGGAAAGTAATATCTTAATAGATATGATGGAAGTTGGTGAATATAACTTTGAGGATGATGCATTGCCTACTCTTGAAGCATCTGGATCTGGGTCAGGTACAGGGTCTATATACATGTATATGTTTGGGTGGAATGGGAGTCCCATTTCAAAGCAATAAGCAATGAATTTCCTTTTTGGGTGTCAGCAAATGGTGATTTGTCAAAATGCAATAAGCAATAAATGTCCCAAATGGGAAATTTATGTTTGTCAGCTGATCATCTCAGCCAAATTGGGTAATTATTGCTTGTTTGTCAGAAAGCAATAAGCTTAGTCAGAAAGCAATCAGCTCATGTGTGAAAAACAATGACAGTCGGGCTGTATCAATGGCTATATCTACTAGAACAAGATCGATCAAATGTGTCCCGCGTGTCCACGCCATGACTAGAGTACCCCACACCCCCAGACAAACTAAGCAAAGAACAGCATAGAAAGAGCAGTACCTAAGAGAACGGCAGCTCCTGCTGTGGCAACATTACGCTCAGCACCTAATAAAAGTAAATGAATTACGAGATCTAAACTATGATGTCTGGTGATATACATACCAGATGAGCTGCCAGTATTCGAACTGCCGGTATTTGAACTACCCGCGCCAGTTGCAGTGTCTGAAGGAAGGGCAGTGGCGAAAGCACCGTCGCCACTCAGAACAGGGCTGTTCGTTGGCTCCTAAAGAATCAAAATTTAAAAAAATCAAGCCATGTTAACAAAAACTTGACCAAAGATAAGATTTGATTTCGACTTACGGTGACTTCATTAGCACCAATGGCCAGTGCCGCAGCCATGAAGGCATCGAAGGTATTGTTGCCTGTGGTCGGGGCGTTGATGGAACTGTCTCAGGAGTCAGTGGAGCACGTTTCATATGTAATGATGATTACTCACCCAGCCATTCCCATACCGCAGTGCAGCGGCATCTTGCAGTGAAACCAAATTGCTGGAAAGAGAAGAGAAGAGATTTAAAATTCCCACGCAAATAGTAAAATTGTTGTGTCACTCACGGGTTTGGTCGTCGGTGATGTTGATGGAGAATTGGACACCTGCTTGAAAGCCAGAATCGAAGCCAGCAGGGGAACCCGACGTTGCATTCGCAGCAAGGGGTGTGCACGGGTCGGCAAATGAAGACTGAGTCACAGAGTGGTCGAGTCCAGCGCTGGAAATTTCAATAAGAATCGAATGCAATCACGCAATCTCAAATTCGAACACACTTGGGGAAGAAGAAAGTCACGATAGTACCATTAGGCGCTGTGACATTGGCGGGGTTGAATGTGAACGTCTCGTTGAAAGCAACGTTGATCTAGGAAATTACCGATAAGTCCTTTGACTATAGTCATGTAATGAATGATGTAGACCTACATTCACAAATCCTGCGGTATTGGGAGGTGCCGTTGGTGCCGTTGGAAGAGCTGATGAGGTCGAAGACGAGCTTCCGGGTGCCGGGCCTGGTGCCGGGCCATAGATCTGAGCAACAGCAAAAGCTGGGAGGGAGAAAGCAGCAATAGCAGTCGTGAAGCGCATGATGTATCGAGTCGTCTATGTGCGTGGGGTGTATAAACTACCTAAGGGGTGCAGGGGAAAAACGGTGGGTGAGTTATATGGAAATATAAGAGCGCCGCTTATTATACGCACATCCTCCACACAAACAGGACTGCGGAGAAGGACATGCTGACTGCAGCGACGCGAGCACGATGATGGGCGACACGCCAATTCATCCGAGAAGGAGACAGCCTTCTCACGCATACTGGTCCTGGGAACGAATGTACCGACGCGGGCGGGAATGATGTCGCCAGGCAGAGAATGCCGACAAAATGCCCTTCTGACGAGCGTTCGGCATTCTTCCAAATGAGCTATTTGAGCGTAGAGGTGGGAAATGGAGACATGCATGTAGCAAGGACATCCGAAGAAGTGGTTTGAAATCATGTAAAGATCCAGAATGGCGCGCATGCGTGGAAATCCCGCCCTGTATGAACCAATCAAAATTACTGAAAGCGCGTCGATCAATCCAAATTAGGAAATAAATGCCTCACCGCCATCCGCAGCAACACGCATGTAACGCGCCATCATAATAATATTGCGCCCTTCACAGCTGATTAATATTGTCCCTGCCACACCGCCTCTTCCTGGCTTCTGAGAATTTCATTCTCACCATCCAAGCCCATGGTTCGCTATCCGTGGGATTAGTCGCACGTTAGCATGCCAATCTCGAGATAGACAGCTAAATTTTTGTGAAGGCTGCGTACCTTTATGATGATATTCATGGAAAGGGAAGAAAAATGGAAGAAAAGAAAAAAAAAACTCTCTCTTGCTGGATCAGTACAAACAATAGCCGATAAGATCAGCCGTTTTGAAAAACATTGCAAATAAGATACAAGGCCGGGTGTGTCGCACCGTACTGTTATACACGACAGGGAGTGGTCAAGAGCCTCCATTGTGACCTTCGGACATCCTCCCTTTGCAGCTCTCCACACCAAACTTGACTGTCTTCACTGACAGATTTTTCAAATTTACCAGAACCAGCGTTCCCGTTTCCTTGAATCTTGGTACAAGCACCACCCTGCACTTCCTTTCTTCTTCTAATTGTTCTTCTGGCCCGTCACTATAGTCACTGCTGCTTACTAACCGCGTATCAAAGTGTGGCTGACAACCCAGAACATATAGATCAGGCGTCCGCTGCAGCACAAATGGGTCAGCGGTTAGGTACGGGTAACACCACAGTGTGTCGGGTGCAGTGGGCGCAGCATGCCGCCAGTGCAATGTTGCACATGCCAGATCAAGACGGCTTGTAGGAGGAGACGGTACATATTTGTACATGTCCTCAAGAGATTGACCTGAGTGCACAAGTAGAGAGCGCTTCCATGCTTCTCCCGCTGAAGATCCCAAGTCTTCGTTCTCGATGCCCAGCCATACAGGATTGGTCTCGCAATTGAATCCTTCATACGTCTTGACGGTGCCGAACATAGCTCGAGGAAGAGGTTGTTGGGGAAGCAGAGTACCAGATGGATCTGTTGCTCCCGTGAGAAGGTGCACAGGCATAGCTTGAGAGACGCTAAGTAGAAAATCACTCAGAATGCTCGTGGGTACAGAGGAGAAGTTGCTCGTCTCATGGCCGAAGCGTTTCTATTGCGAGAATAAGATCGGAGTCAATTTGCATTTAATTTAATTTAAGTGACTAGTTAGATACTTACCGCCTTCAAGCCGACTTCAATTACAGAAGGCTCTTTTTCGATGCTTATAGGCGCCAGGGAGTCACCGGCAATTATCAACCTTGATACTCGAGTCGCGGATTTTTGGTCATTTTCTCCGCCTGCCTCTCCGGCTAGATAATCCATCAGGAGTTGAAGTCGGAAATCTGAAGCTGAAGTTTCCTCGAGGTCGAGCCCAGATATAAAACCAACCCAATTGTCGTGCGTTTCGCTTTCTATAATCGTGTTATTGGGTGATGCAATATATATGCCGAATGCTTGCGTACCATCTATATCCATTGCTTCATCAATGTTCACAGTCTTGTACATCATCGGTGCCATTCCAGCGAAGCAAACGTCTTTCACCTCAAATGCACCAGCAGCTGTCTCTCGTCCAAGAGCTGCCATGATCACACCAGTAACGAGCAGATTTCCCCAGCCGCTCTGCCTACCTTCCATTGCTTTGTCCTCAGGATCTACTACATCAATGACTCGCCGCAACGCCTCTCCGACGAGCTCCACGCGCCCTGACTCATCCTCGAGCATGAATGTGTCATCAGCGGAGTGATATTTTGAGCGAGCAGGGATGGAAGGCAGCGATCTCTACGGAGGATCGGCAGTCAGCAAAGAATATAAAAGAAAAAAATGCAGTAAATTGGGACTAACATCACGTGCAACATCCTCTAGTACGTTCGGCTTTTGGAGCATGTCTATGTAAACTGTCCCAACGATGAAACATAGTTGAGACTTGACGACGTCCAGGACACGCGGAATAAGAGGCGGAGACCCTGAACGCGAGATTTCATGACCGAAATTAATGAAGTATGCTGAGCATGCTTACCGTTAAGACCTCGCCATCGTTCCCTGGCTTTCTGTTCCACCGATGCTTTGAGTAGAGTGAGGCGCATATAGTATATGTTGGCGAATTGGTGCTTGTAAGATTTATGCAATGGACCAAACATGAATGATGGCGTGCCATCTGGTAATGTGGCCTGGACAGAGTCAGCACGAGTAAGGGCGTTCGCCGGGACTGGTCTGCGCGTCCCGCATCATATCAATGAGAGAGAATACGGCCTTCAGTAAGGAAAGAACATACAGAACTTCGCATATCGACATAGTTCGTTTCTTGAATCCGAGTGTATGAACGCAGAAACGTCTGGACGCGTCGTGGTTGATGTCCAGATGAGGAATGTTTCTCACGCACACCTAAATTGTTTTATTTTCTGACTTCGTAAAGAGATCTCTTCGTCAAAAATAAACTGAACATTTGACCACGACCAGGCTTCTTTTACTTATGGAAAAAGAAACACACCTTGCAAGTATGTAGGAGTTACGGACCATATCTTATTTACAGGCATCTTACCACTCCAAGTATCTCATAGATTATTTAAAGTAAACAGGATAAAATAAAATAAACAAATTTTAGGGCATTTGTCACACAGAACAAGTCGTGCACTTTGTTACGAGTGATATTACTGCCGTTTGCAAAAGTATTGGCCGCGTCAAGATCACGTGATTTTTTCGTGTCACTGAGAATGTAAAAACAAAAAAGCAATAGATGAGCCCATTTCTCAGTCAGTACTGCAGTGTTTGTCTCTGTTCAAGCATGTAAAAATTCTACTTGATGATATTTACCTATTTATGAAGAAAAAAATGGAAAAAGTGAGATATCCAACACACTAAAAAATAAATACTCTCAAACATTCTGATCCTATATGCATTTCTGCCTGGTTGTAAAATTTCTATCTTGCTCAATTCTGCCTCTAAAAATATGTTCTAGCTCTTATAAATCATAAGATGATATGCTGCATGTGACTGAATGGCCTTTTGGCTTTCTGGTGTTGTTTTTGCACTGAAATTGATGAGTTTCTTGACTCACCTGCTCACTAACCCCCCACACTCACAACACAACAGCAGTTAAAAACCATGATAATAGCAAGTTAAAAATCTGATTCCTTTTTAAAAAATGCACTATAAGCATCTAAGACTAGTTTGAAGAATAGCCACATTGTCACCTTTATGTGAATATATAAATCTTCAGCATTTGATGCCATGTACAACAGTTCCAAACACTTCTTTGACAATGGCATCATGCAATGTTCTTATGCAGACAAGTTGGTAGAGTAGCAAAAGCTATAGATTATGGGCCAGAGGCCCCAGTCTTATATACTGTACAGAATGTATAGTATTCCATAGATAGTAAGTGAGCATATGGTGCATATAATCATGTGAGTAAACAAGTGAAGTCATAGTGTAAACATATGGTGGGAAAGTAATATCTTAATAAATGTCTTGGTCTGTGGTAATGTGTTTATGATATTGTGAGGCACACAAGCATAGATATGTTGTTGTGATATCTAGAGAAGCAGACTCGCATTTGCAACAAAGGCAAATAAATGGCAGAAAGCATGGGGGAGTGGGGGGTCAGTGAGCAGGTGAGTCAAGAAACTCATCAATTTCAGTGCAAAAACAACACCAGAAAGCCAAAAGGCCATTCAGTCACATGCAGCATATCATCTTATGATTTATAAGAGCTAGAACATATTTTTAGAGGCAGAATTGAGCAAGATAGAAATTTTACAACCAGGCAGAAATGCATATAGGATCAGAATGTTTGAGAGTATTTATTTTTTTAGTGTGTTGGATATCTCACTTTTTCCATTTTTTTCTTCATAAATAGATAAGTATCATCTAGTAGAATTTTTACATGCTTGAACAGAGACAAACACTGTAGTACTGACTGAGGAATAGGCTCATCTATTGCTTTTATGTTTTTACATTCTCAGTGACACGAAAAATCACGTGATCTTGACGCGGCCAATACTTGATTCTGCTGGAATATGTCTGAAGCAAACTAATATAGACATATGTTACCGTATTTGTATAGATCTGCTTACATATCCAAGTATATCTGCCACTTCATTCCTATTTTTGTTTTTGTTCTGCCAGTATACTAGTAGTGGCAGAATAGCTGAATTTTGCCCACAACACTACAGTTCGCACAGTCAGGTTCAAAAGCAGTCCCTGATACACGACTTTGCTGTACCAGCAACGGTGCAGGCCAGAAGTACGACACGAATATTCCACACCTAATTTCTACAGGGTGTACACTGAAGGAGATATGTCTTCATCGTCAAAACGTGTTGGTTTGGACGTGGCTGCACCCGACTTCCACTCAGAGGAGAGGCCAAGCAAGCGAGCTAGGACGCGCAAGTCAACGCAAGGAACTGAAATGACAGTCGACGAACAGTCTGAAAAAGCCTGCAAAGTATCCTCAGACGCGGTAGAGAAATCGGTTCGGAGGCGTCTCGCCGGCAGGCTAGCCATGATGATGTCGATGCCTATAGACATATTTTATGAAGTAGGTTGCTCTCTATGTTGGAGATTACCTCCTAATCGAACACTGATTTATTTCTTTGCTTAGATTGCCCATCACCTAGGACCGGATGATCTTCTTCGACTCTCAAGGTCGTCCAAAGCGCTTCGCGAATT
>SGPK01000252.1:0-34435 GCA_004802695.1 Phellinidium pouzarii
AAACAAACTGTTTCGTTATTGAGAACACTGATGGCGCGATAGGTCATGAGCCAATATTAAGGTCATACTTCGCTGCGCACTTTGTCTTACTAGTAGTTACATAACGCGCATAATAAATCCGATCCTCCTTCCCGAGGGCAGCGTCGACGTGTCTCATGTCGTAGAACGAGCCCTCGGCAGAATCGATCCATGTTAAGGGTCTCTTCGGNAAAAAAATGTCAAATCATCGCTCGAATACTGGAAAAGTACTCACCGCTGATACCATGTGTAACGCGAAGAATGCGGGGCCTCTCATGTTTCAAACTCGCAAATAGGGACTGCGACTGCGTGAATGACAATATTAATATGAATTAGTGTAGTAGACATCCTCCAACATTTAAGATTGAATGATGAGGATTTAGATTTGGTAATCGTTGCATGTGCGGCGCTGAATTAAACCGAGGGATGAAATTCAGTGTTTCCTATTATAGAATAATACTACAGTATTCAACAAATATAAAATGTGCGATTCGTCGCTGGGCCTGCTTTACTTCGTCGCTGGTCATTGAATAAAAGGCTGATTGCATAGTGCCCCTTACGCAAACTAGTCAGTGCTATGTAGACGTTGAACTTCTCCCCTGACCCCAGGTAGACTGCGCACTGCCAGCCAATAAATATAAATATGTATTACACGTGATCAGAATTACCGAACTAGTACGCGTACTTTCACAGTTCGCTGCTCCGACCATGACCTCTGTTCAAATTCAGACTCTATTACAACCTCCAGACCGCGATGCATCCGTTCAGCACGCTGTTTCTATCCTCAACAGCTCGTTCACCACCCTCCAGCATTTGAGGACCGGCAATGCTCTCTCAAATTCATTAGAAGCTGCTAAAGCAGTCTCCGATAGGTACCAATCCCAGGTGGGTCTCTCCTTTGACCTAACAGACAATGAGCTCATCATTCCACACCTAGCTCAGCTCGCTTCCTCGCAGTCTGCTGTCGATTTGCTCATTAAGGAGACTCGGAGCCGTGCGAAGGATCTGATCGTTTCCGCCAACGAGCTTTCGCTTCTTCGCCATTCGCTTGCAGATGAACTCACTGTTCTATCTGACGGGCTGGTTTCGTCCACATTACCGAGTGGCATGGAGCCATCGCTGTTAGAAGAGATAGAGGCGCTGCATCTTAATCTGAAAGAGCTTCAGAGCGTAAAAGAGTACGTGCTTGTCATATACAAGGCACTCCAGCTCAGGTTAGTTACTATATACTGTTCTGGAATGAAAAAATCTCACTTAGAACTTTCCTCAATAGCGAGAAAGCTGTCAATAAAATAAGGGACACCCCCACTTCATTTGTTATAAATGAAGCTTCTGTCTCGGACTACGTACTTTTACAGGAACTAGTAGACTCGGTGGGACACGCTTGCAGGAAAGCAGAAATCGACACCGGCAAAGATTTAAAGCTACTTTCTTTTCTTAAAGAGCTTCTTGAAAGGACATGGTCCGGTGTCAAGGATTCTCTGTCTTCGTGAGTCTTCATGCTTCTATGTTGACTCAGCGTACTAACTGTATTTGATTCAGTTCATTGCTTTCTGCTGCTGAGAATCTTCACTGGCCAATGCCTGTTGACTACGCAGCTGCAAAGCCGGAATCCCGCAAAGCTTTTGAGAGTGCATTTGTAAATCTCCTCAAGCTTCAAGAGATGTGCGTGATGGAACATATAAGAATANTTTTTTCTAGCAGCTTAGATTCACTACATAATCAGCGGCAAGAAGTTGCATAGCAATAAAGAAGGTGACAAAACCGATGAAGCTTCAAGAGACGGTCTCTATCCCCTCCAGGCGCTTATTCGTCCGGTTGCATTGAGATTCAAATATCATTTCGAGGGGACCCGACAAACTAACAGGGTTGACAAGGTATAATTAAAGAGCATGTTTTTTTTGCAATTCAGAATGTGATTAAAGTTGATCATTATGATAGCCTGAATGGTACTTTGCACATACCCTAAATGTGTCTCACGAGCACCGCCCATTTTTAGAGATTGTAGTCCAGCGATTACTCCAGATCTCCAAATATGAATCTATTACAGCCTGGGTTAGTATTTGCTTTCTATTGACAGTCGTACTTCACAGAGCTAAAGTTGATTTTCTACACTTAGCGTGAATTTACACGGCTCCTCCTTCCGATGGTCTCGAGAAAGATTAAGCGCTCTATACCTGCTCTGCTGCCTCATCCCCCGTTACTTGCGCACACTGTTTACCAAGCCTTAGCATTCGACGATGCATTACGCGAAGCGGGCTTTAGTTTATCTGGGACACTAGGGAATTCGGGAGGAGATGTTTGGGAAGGGATCAGCGACATTATTCTGGGCAGCAAGGATTGGTTCGATGCGTGGCTCGAAGGAGAACGAAAATGTGAGCTATTAAATCGCAAACTCATTATAACATACTAANTTTTTTTCTTTTTTTTTTAAATTTCAATTCTCATGGCTTAGTCGCCGAAGATCAATACAACGACATCATTATCTCTTCCGATGCGTGGCAAATACCTGATGATGCGACGGAAGATGCTATGAATGAACAGGAAGTCCGGCCTACGAATTCTGCTAGACGTGTTAAAGCATTAATCGAGCAAATAACTGGTGAGTTCGCGAACTTGACTATCTTCATACACACCGATGTGAGCATATCCCAGACCGCTACAGAGCACTTCCTCGTTTCCTCCACAAGACGCGGTTTCTCATTGCCGTGCAAGTACCTATCCTTGAGCTCTACCACACGCGCATCTCGGAATCACTCGACGCTTTCGAAACGCTATCATCTTTCCTCGTGCGTGCTGTTCCTGGTGCCCTCGCTGGCCACGCCGGACATGGGCGTGACTCAAAGAGCATGACCGTTGGCGTAGATGGTTCGCAACGGCTTGTGAAAGCCTATGTGAGTGCAAAATGGATGGCTATAGTAATGGCGTTGTGGGGTGAAGACATTGTTCGTTTCCTCTCTCATTTGCCTGTACGGTTTACTGAAGGTCCATTTAGTTCTTCTTAGAACTTTGGCATCAGATATGCGAAAAGGCCTCTCTAAGGAGTCGCGTTGAGGATGTCGATGCTCTACCGAACCCAAATGACGTAAAAGACGAGGGGACGATTTTTGCAGAGCTTGTCGCGCAGTACGATAAACTTACCGAGCGTGCAGAAAACATGTTAGTCAGGCAAATTTGTGGTGAGGTTGAAGCTGATCTCAAGGCGCATCTTTTCAAGTAAGTTTTTCTGAAGTGATTTTGAAACACTCTTAAACTCTTACGTGGTCCTTCCCAGGCAACCAAATTCGGTGTCGGAGAATGACGAACCTATTCTTTCGCAAACACTACTTGGGCCAGTCGCGCGCCTGTCTGCACACCTATCTTTCTTACATAAAACGCTTCCGGCGCCTGTGGTTGTCGGCCTGTATCGCAAGATCGCTGGGCACATTAGTACACATATACTACAGCGCCAGGTCCTTTACCGTGGACGGGGACGCATGTCCAGCCAAGAAGGCCGCATCGTATTGGATGAAGCCAACGTCTGGGTCGAGACGAGTAGGATAGCTCTAGGAGGTGGTGGTGTGAGGAGGGTGGAAACACCCTGGGAACACTTGCTTGAAGCGGGAAGGCTGCTAAGCCTTGAAGGAGAAGCGTTTGAGCGCGTGGTGAATGCGGTACGACTCGGTGATGAGAAGGCGTACGATAGGCTTGCGGACGTACTTGGGATCAGTGAGATGGACAGCGAGGAGGTAATGAATGTTCTCAGTGTACGCGAAGATTTCTCTAGGTGATATTTTATTAATATTGCCTCGAGCTGTATGCATTAATTTTGTTCTTACTCGGGAAGCTATATATAATTTTTATGACACGTTTCACGTGATGCAAACATATAGTCTGCTCTTCCCTCGCCTTGCGACTCCGAGTCGCGACTTACGACCAGTACTTGGTCAGATCACACTCGTATCAGTTTACAAGAACTTGAAACTCGGCTCTTGACCGTACTATGTCAGTAGAATCTTTCAACAAAGAAGGAAAGCTGTGCCTTGTCCACCCCAAGGTTCGTCAGATGCAGCAGCCACAAGTTGACTTGGACTTGATCGCTGACGGCACGTCATAGGGTGCGTCGCTCGAGGTGCTACTTTACGGTTCGTTGTAGTATGCATCTCAATGGATACTGTACTATTCTCGTACTACAATACTCATTTATAGGTGCAACCGTCATTTCTTGGAAAGGTCCAGGTCCAGACTCTTCTGCGCTTGTTGAGCGTCTCTTTGTCTCTTCGAAAGCCGCGCTCGATGGCTCCAAGCCTGTGCGCGGCGGAATTCCTATCGTCTTCCCATGCTTCGGTGCTCCGGATCCCGGGCACCCCCAGCATGCGAAACTTTCTCAGCACGGATATGCGCGCAACTCGACGTGGGCGTGGGATGGGAAGACCGTCTTTGATAACGATGCTGGCGTCTCTGTCAGGCTGAGTGAGTGTCTATGCATGCGAGCGAGTTGGAGAACAAGAGCTAATCATTCTCGTCAACTGTCTGCAAATGACTACAGCGCTCACGCCAGACGTCTCCCTCACCGGAGATCACGTCGTGCTCGCGTATGTGATCACGCTCGCAGAGCATCAGTTGAGCACCGACCTGCATGTGACGAACGTGTCCACTTCAGAGCCGGTCGAATTTCAGGCGCTCCTGCACACATACCTGCGCGCACCGGCCTCATCTGTGCACATCGATGGCTTGCTCGGCTTGACCTATATCGATAAGACGATTGCTGGCACACCGAAGAATATCGAGTCGCGCATGGTCACAGATGTGCAAAAATTTACAGACTCAGTGTATGAGAGAGCTCCTGGCAAATACAATATAACGTGGCCGGAGGGAGGGGTGAAAGTGAAAGCCATCGGATTCGAGGATGTCGTCATATGGAATCCCGGCTCTGTGGCAGGAAGCAATATCGGTGATATGGAAGAGGGTGGATGGTAAGCAGACAAGCTATTTTCAACATCTTCACGATAATTATGATAGTTTACAGGGAGCGATATGTGTGCATAGAGCCGGGATACGTTTCGGCCTTCAAAACAATTCAACCCGGAGAAACCTGGATTGGTGGACAACTTATCACGCCGATCAGGTCTCCAAGTGTTTTCCCTGCGTAAGAACAGCGTCTTACGTTATTGTACTGATGCTGTGAAACTAGTGTATTGTAGCCATCTAGGAAAATGTAAAGGGCGAAATCCCCTCAATTCATCAATATTGTTACTTCAAGCACCGCTTTTCACCGACATCCAAGACGGGCGCGAGCTGATATCCGTCCACCATCTATTAATATGAAAGGCTTTGGTTAGCGCATGCCACAGGCTAGAGGGAAAAACTTTTTACCTTGCGACATTAGGTTTCGATGTCAGCGCATCTATGCCAAGCTGCTGCATAGCCGTTTATAGTTTTAGCTTTTATTAACTGCATGAGTGCGGCGCTTACTTCTGCTACCATCGTTCCATATGGGAGATGAAATAAATCTGCAAGGGTAATATCCTGTAGACATATGAGTTCAACGCAAGCTTACTTATCNTTTTTTTATACTGACATCTCCAGCCAGATATTTTCGTTTACTCAAGATTCTCTCATATGCTTCCAGTTTTTCGTGTAAGATTTCATTGAGCTCTTTTACTCGCATCTCGTCCGTGATGCCTCCTCTCATTCTGACGTGTTGGTTTATCAATTAAAGTTGGATTTTGGTAGTGCTAATAACACATACGGCTTGAACACTTTCTCAGATGCGAGACCGCTTGCAAATGGATCAAAGTTATTCTGCTCAATACTAGCAGCAGCTTCTTCAAACCTCGCCCATGTTTGTAGGTCGGCTTGAGGGGGGATAAGTCCGAGCGTGCCATAATCAGCGTACTTGGTTGTTATGTAGCGCCTGATGGCCCGGCTTTCAAAAATCACGAAGTCCCCATCCTGTTTGAAAGATTTACTCATTAATAGCTGTCATGAGTCTATTGACATTGGAAACTTAGTCAGAGAGACTACCTGTAGAACTGCTGGAGACTTGTTAAGTATTCCGGGCGCTTGTGTTCCATCTTCCCTAGGTCTACCGGGATCAACTCGTATGGTATACCCTTTTCTTTCAGAACTGTCGCAACGCGGCGTGTGCATGTCGACATAGAAGAGCCGTACAGTTTCACGGGACTGATGGTCACGTTGCTATTAATACTTATGTTTTTCAAGCCTGGGGACTGGAGAGTCTGGAAGTAAGGCCTCATCACTGATGACGCTAAGTTGAGGATGACAACGAGAGCGACAGCATAGAGGGAGCGCGAGACGAGACCTGCCATTGTTAATGGTGGTTGTGGTCGTGGTCGTAGCTAAAGACGTCTTGCTCGTGGAACGTCTACTAGTCCAGATGTCGATCATCGGTGGCGATGCATTTGTCAAATCACGTGTGGTTGGTCACGAGATCTGCGATGCACAAATCCTCATTCATTCACGCTCTTGTAAGTTGCTCTATATTGCAGTGAAGTATGTCGGCGCACTCCTTCCCAGATCCTGTTTTCGAGAGCCTGCTTAAGAGGCTTGCTCATGCTCTTGAAGTCACACAAAATTCGGACTCAACTCTGAATCCCCAGACGCGGCAGGCCATTTTCCAAGCAGTGCGTACCATCGAGACATGCCTTTAGCTGGTCTTCCGTACAGTTTTTTGCTGGATAACCCACGCATGTGTAGACAACATCATTAAATGATGGACTTGCAAGGGCTAAAGATATTGCAAACACGCTTCCTGGAGGAGAAATGCTCATTGAAGAGCAGAATGATGTAATAGCGATGCTGGAGCGGCTGCGAGATTTAAAACAGTACGTATATATTCTTTCGGCCTTGACTGATTTGTTCTAAAGAAACATTCAAAAAGGGCGCAATTGGCACAGTTCTCTGAGCGTGTACTGGCAACGGCGGGTGCTTCTGCTGAGCAGCAAGCTAGGATAGAAGTTGACTCGACGGCATCTTCTCCACATGACTGATCCCAATCAAGTCCTGATCTACAAACAATTTCTTTGACTATGGTCGCATTATCTATTCTGGGTAAAAGTAGACAAAGAACATGTATTGTATCCGAGTGTAAGAGGTATAAAGGTGCGATGCATCGAAGGCCATCATGATGGTATAGAGTCGTGAAATTCGTACCGATTATCGTTAAGTCTCGACGGCTCAGCCATCTGCGGTGAGACAGACTGCACGCATAGCAACTAATTGACCATCGGTGCTATTGAAGGGAAGTTTGATAGTGAAAAGGACGTCACTGCGGTCATTGTTGAGGTATATCGGTAAAGAAACCATATCGAGAGAAGATTCGTCTCCAGCGTCTACCTGAATCCACCGGATCTGTGAAGGATTCAGACGCACACTCTCTCCGTCATTCAGGACCAGTTTATCTGATGACCAATAAGCTCCTTCGAGCACGAGACCTAAATATAATCAATGAAAATTTGAACCGCATAGTTTAAAAACAAACTTACCGTCGACAATGTATGCCCCGGGATCGTTGACGCGCTCAATATCAAGCCTTAAATCGAGGGTCTCCAGACTCCACCTCTTGCGATGTGCTACAGCCTGTCGCGTGGCCGTAATGTATGCTTCAGGGAAGAACATACCTCCTAGCCATACTTCAACGTGGTTGAAGCTGTCCAGACTCGCAATGCGATCAAGTTGATCCAAACGACGCGCCAAATTCAGAATCCACTCAGAAACGGACATCGTCTTTTTTACCTTGTAACGCAGCCAATCGGTGGGAATAGTACCTTTCGTCAAATGGCTTAAGAGGTTGCGGAGGTGATTCGTCTGTTTAAAGGTGCCTTCGCACACTTTGATGACATCGGCGAGATCCCTCCTGACCTGACTAAGGAGCTTACGCCCAACCTCGCCCTCTCGGAAGAACAGCCTGCCAAGCGGGTCTTGGTTGACCGACGACTGTAAGGTATTGAATGACTATCATTGATAAATAAGTTTATTAGTAACGCCCTTTAAAAGATAAATTCAACAAACCTCAGGCAATGCTGACAGCCACTCGCGACAGCGTTCCAATAGGGCTCGCATCCATGCAGGTTGTTCAGCAGTCTTCGACTTAGCAGGGCCTGACGGCTTTACTTCATCATCATCGTCATCAGCAAGACTCCTCATCTTGCGCAATTTGCTCAACATCTCGTTGCCTGGCAAACTTAATGAGCAATAAACAAACAAAAATCGGAATTGAAAGCTTACTCTGCGCAATGGCTATGACACGCTCCGCTGTAGGCGGCAGGCTCAGCCATGATGGAGGCTCTCTGTCAGGCAACTCTTGTACCCATGATAAGAAGTGGTCTAGCTTGGTACCCTCTGGGACAGTAAGGACGGTTTTACCCTCCTCACGAGGTACAAGATCAAATTCCAAATTATAAGCGGCTGGTGTGAATAGAGAGTCAACGAATGTGTCGAGCAGCTTCTGATCGAAGTCGCTGTCGACACGACCTCCGTACACAGATTGTTTGACGAGTGTCCTGATGGCATCCCAGGGAATAGTTACAGGATCCACATTTGCCCTACCCTTGGCAACCGAATTCAGCCAGATGTCGATCGTACCGAACGCGGCGCTCATGTCGGAGTCATTGAAATCATATTTCTTGCTCCAACCAAGAGGGACGTAACGCAGACGCTCCTGAACAACCGCATGGAACCAAGCCAGCAAGAAGTACAGACGAGACTTCTCAGCAGGTCCTTGAGTAAGTCTTCCTTGAGGAATGCCACGAAGTGAATCGAGGAGATTAGCTTTTATCCCTGGAGGAGGTTCGTTCATTATAATACGTGATTGTCGTAGGATGTTGACAGGAATGGCGAGGTTCGCCTCCATGGTCAAGAATAATCGGAAACTTCGATTGGGATTCAATGTCTGTAATTTCTTTTCCAGTTGACCGAGCCATGAAGGTGCTAGATGGACATTCTTTAGAAGCACCCAAGTGCCTTGCCGGGCGGCTAGTGCAATTGCTTGATCTGCCAATGTAAATCCTTCTTGTGAACCCATTGCGACTGAAGCACATTTTACCCCAGAGTTTTGGACCAGATTTTCTACACGATAGCTAGCGTCGTAACCGGTGACTGATACCAAAGCGAGTGGCGTTGCAGGAGGGACTTCCTTTGCAACCATGTCGGACAGATTATAATCAGATTCGATTGAAAGATCTTTTTCAAAAGCGGCTCGAAGGAAAACGCTCATTGACTGTACAAGGCGATCGGGTCTGAAACATTTGATAAGCAATACGTCTTGAAGAGCCTTGGCGATAACTGAAAATGAAAAGTAAAGTCAGGAAAAGGTGGCCTAGTAATCATCATGGATCGGAACTTACGTGAGCTAGCCTCCCAAGGCGACGGAGAATATTTTTCAGGATCAACAGATTCAAGAAATGGCAACCAATCACATTCGTAATTCCTAAGATGAATTTGAACAGGCTTGAAAATGGGATGCTTTGCATAACTGTTGAGACGCTGCTGCTGCTCGGGAGAAAGAATAGAATATTCGGGGGTGTCATTTCCAGGACCCGGTAACACGGGAACGCCTTCTCCACTCTCTAACAAGAACTCGAACTCTTCGGTGAGGTCCACAACACCACGGAGTTTGACTTGTGCGAGGAGCATCGCTAACATTACATGATCTTGATGCAGGAGCGCTCTCGACGTCCGTTTGAAGACGACAAGGAAAAGGTCATCAAAGAGAACCTGACGACGCCGAATATAGTCAGTGACATTTTGCAGGTTGGGATTATGGTGCAGAACATAGTCGAAGATGTCGAGGAAGAAAGTGAGCGAAAATTGATAAAAATGATTGATAAGATTGAGCTGCTCAAGGATGAAAAATACAGAACTGCATGCCTGAGCGATCGGGAGATACTCAGCAGTCACTTCTTCTACTTCTCGCATCACAACATCTGTTTCCTCAACTTTCGCAGTGATAACGGCAGCTTCCTTCTTCAAAGTCTCGAGCGTATTTATTACTTTGTCATCGTCTAGTATGTTGCCTGTAGACTCATTCAAAGCATGCAAAAGGAGCTTTTCCAGAGTCCGCAAACGAAGCCTGAATTCCCCTTGAATTTTCATGAGATCAGTCCGCTTCCTCTCGGTATCTGGCCGCTCGACCTTGAGAACCTGGTCCAAAGTCTGGCTTTGTAAACTGCTTCGTGTCATTGTAAAGTTGACAAAAGTAACTCGACTGCAGATATCAGGGGAGAATTCCACAGATGGATCTCTGGTCGAGAGGAACATGGTAAAGGATGGGGAGAAGTCAATGTCTTGGCTGCCAAGTCGAATGAGGACGCGGCCGCCTGTCCTGCGAATCTCTTTATTGAGCACAGCATTAAGGATTGGGTCCAAGTGTTCGACATCCTGAATTAGGAGAGGATTACCGAACCGAAGCGCACTCTCAAGTATTTTGAGGAAAGCATCATCTAGGAAACTAGTGACAGTGATCTTCCGTTCTTTGTATTCGTTCAAAAGGAAAGAAGTAGCTTGGCCGGTAGGGTCAATAATGAGAGGATAACGGTTGAAACGCTTGAGCATGATAGCATTTTCGATGCAGAGACTGTCCGATGGCAATGACTTCGACTGCCAACTAAGACGATCATCAGCGGTCGAGAGGTAATCTGGGAATGACAATTCAGGCTTGAACTTGATGCCTGCATCAGCGAGATGATTAGACCATTCTTGCCACATTATCTCGCGGTAATGCTGATCAAAGAATCCACCGTATGCCAAGAATGCGGCAGAGAGAAGCACGTCACCTACAATGGTGCTCATCTCCTCGTCGAATGTTTGACTGCCTATTTCCCAGCGAGATTTTTCCGAAGACAAACTTTCGAGCATGCGCATACTTCGATCAACCTTGTTCTCCACCCGTTCCATTTCGAACTTGATTGACTGAGTCTCGCTAATAAGTAATGCATACTCCTCCTTGTAAGTGTGTATGCTCGCTTCCAATTCTGCGATCATTGCAATGATTGTCGATGCCTGCTTTTTAGTATCTTCCGCCTGATCCTCCAGGGACTGAACTTCATTACGAAGAGGTTCTACCTTGTCCAGAATCTCAGAGAACCGGACTTGGGCTAATACCCACTTTACTAAAGGTCCACAAGCCTTACTAGCGCGATTGACCATTTCGAAATTGAAGGAAGGTCGTGAGAGGAAATCCCGTTTCATGAGGTCACGCAGCGGCTTCGTCATCTGCGCATTCGTGTCGAAATTAACAATTCTCTGAATGAAGTCGTCACGACGAATGATTCCCTGCACAGTTCGCCAGCTGTCAATTTTATGCCCAAGAACAGTGCAAACCGATTCCATAGCGAGCTTGACAGCTTCAGGAGGGTTGGCCATCGTTCTTACTTCTTGAAGGTGCTGTTTCTTGATGTTACTCACAGCAGCCTGAGCATCAAGCACGGCTGGCTCAGCATCAGCAAGATCTGCCATAACAACTTCTCGTCTCTGCTTAATGTGGCGATCTTGCTCCACCAACGCGGCTTGGATCTCAATGGATGCGGCCTTCTTCTGCTCGGCTTCTTGCTGGTCAGAAACCATACGTCGGAGTTTCTCGTTCGCTTCAGCATTCTTGGCCTCCAACTGCCTTCGCTTGATCGCAAGACTTTTGCGGAGCTCTTCAACTTGTGTCACTGTGTCCTTGAGCTTATCGAGACCGACGTGCAGATGGCGCTGCTGCTCTTCAAGTTCATCACGTTTTTCGTTATATATCCTGACATAGTGTTGGATGCTAATCACTCATCTGTTAAACCCTTAGACATTCCAATAGAACTAGGAAAAAAAACTCACAAGTCAAGATAATGTCTTGGTGTCACATAATTGTATCGACCTTGCCGCCGACTCAATTTCTTGTTGATCTGATAGAGTGATTGATGGACATAGACTAGACCGTTTACGACAGCCGCACGGTGCGTTGGCGGCATGGACAAGTGCCGATAGGCGATGGGGAAATATTGCGGAGGATTATATAACGGAAGGTCGAGATCCAAGGTGTTAGTAAGCTCTGCTCCGACTTGATAGAATGCTTGATCAGGCCAATCGCCGAACCAATCGAGGACGCAACGATTGAAAAGAGCAGGCGATGTAGCAGCACGCGAGGCAAGTCCATTCTCGGGCGGATTCATTGTAAAGACAACGTGTAAGTTCTTTGCAACTTGCTGCGTGAACCAACGGTAAAGTTCTTCATGTGAATCGAGCATAAGACCGTCTCGCTGTGATCCTTCTTTGCAGGCCGTCATCAAAGCCGAATGCTCATCACCCTCAAACAAGCCAGGTACTTCTGCATTCGCTAGTAGTGTATTCATCCTCTCGAGGAAACCAGAGTCAAGAACGTTCGATTCATCCATGATGAAACATATCCTTTCTCCTTTGCAACCTGCTCTGCGAAGAACGGTACGAAGATCCTCGTCGAAGTCTTCTCCGGTGTACTTATTTGAGACTTTGATTTGGAAAATTCCAAGTCCATTCATCCAAGCAACGAATCGGGACAGCGTTGTCTACATGAGAAATGGTTAAGTGTTATGTATAAGCACACGCATTGTAAATATCACTCACTTTGCCACTGCCGCTGACACCAATTAATAGTAGATGTCCCTGAATCTGTCTGAATACTCGGTCAATGCGGAGGACATGGTCGAGAACATCGTTAAACAAAACAAGCTGTACGTCAAGCTCCTCTTCATGGAAAACACGAAGTCGAGCTTTAATATAGTCGCGCAAAATTTCACGATCCACAGGAACGTAATTCTTCGAAGTCCAATTCGAGAACAAAATTGGTCTCGACAAAGCTTCATCCTGATTGATCGTGGGGAAATGCTCCATTGCCGTAGTATCTATGCTGTCGTCTGTCCAGATTTTTTCGCCTTCAGTAACAAGCCTATCTTGGAAAAGGCGCAATGCTTCGTGCGCCCAAACGCGTACAAGACCTTCGACTGATAACATCTCAAGAGGCTTGATAGCCTCGTATATTCCACGTACCCACCGGGTTAGCTCACGAGGACTATAAATGTAGTGTGCTTGGGTGTCTGACGTGAATTGCTTCTGCGAAACCAAGTAGAATGATACCATTGCATCTGTAAGTGGCTCTGCGTATGCGCGCAAATTGGGAACGACTTTAAGCATAGCACGATTGTAAGTCCCATAGATTTGCTTAAGTGAAATTTCTCCTGGATAATCAACCATGACCAAAGGAGCATGGCGCAGGAACCTGTGAGAAAGAGGGACTCGACCAGGATCTGTGGGTGGATTGCAAGCGCCAACAAACTGTATCCTTTCAAGTCTAACCCAAGCCATATCAGATGTTCTGTAATAGCCTCCAAGCTCAACTAATTGGCGGAGGAAAGAAATCACTCGTTGCGTCCCATATTTGTCAGTTGCTGGCAGGTTGATCTCGTCGCAAAATACAACAAGCCATCTCCCAATTTGAACAGGCGCAAGAATAACACCATTGGGTGTCTTTCTGTATTCGCAGTATTGCTCGAACGTTTTAAGGATGAGTTCCGGTGTTGTTGCACTTGAGAAATTCAAGCCCACAACCTCCATGTCCGGGAGCTTGCGGAGCGCACTGAAAAGAGTCATAGTTTTGCCTGAGCCCGGTGGACCGCAGAGCATCAAAGGTTTGTGCTCAGATAACCATGAGTATAAAACTTCTTCGTGGCGTGCTGTATCAATTGTGGGAACGACAACGTCCGACGCTGTAATAGCATGAGCTTCAATTTCGATAATAGGAACCCTTGAGGACCAGGCAATCCATTCGCCCGTCGCAACCTGCACGTCGTAATCAATGAGCGAACTGCCTTGATTAAGAAGAGGCAAATCTATGCCTGTCTGTTTTCGTAAGAAATCGCCAAGATCAGCTCGCAGTTCCAGTCGAGAATCGCCTGAGAAAGCCCAGATGATGTTAACAAGTAATCGCTTCGTGACATACTGCTCTATTTTGTCATTGCTGAGAGGGAAATCTGAATGCTGATTGTTGTAATCGATGACGTTGCGAACAGTCTTGTTGATCAAAGAGAACAAAGTATTTAATGCCCTCGTGGTCGTGAAATCCATGATATGATCAATAGACTCTGCATATTTCAGAGCGGAGCTGATAATGTCCCCATCAACGAAGTACTGTTCGAGAATACTTGCGATCTCTTTTTGAGAAAGAAGATTGGGAGAAGTCGAAGACTCCGAAGATATAACATCTGTGCGTCTGACAGCAGGTATCTCGAACGACTCATCCTCATCTGAGTCAAGAGGAACGTTAGAAAGGGTATCGAGATAATGTCGGTAGATCATATTTGGCTCAACCACGTCATCGCTAAACCAGATCATACCACAACGACTGACCGTGGCTAGTGTAGCATATTTGAGATGTTCGACTTCGAACATGATGCGTACGTTCGGAGGAAGATTAAGACGTTCACCGTTTGGAAGCGTCAATAACTTGTTGTCATCGAGAACACTGTTCAGATTTTCCACCCACTCTGGGTCAACATCTCCGTCGAAGACAATCCAATGACGCTTGCTACTTTCACCACGGACATCATCCACAATCTTACGAAGGATATGGGTGAATAAACCATCGTTCCATTCGCGAGTCGTTGGGTCCAGAGTTCCGTACAAGGCCTCCTTGTGTATGGCCTTAGGATCAATTACATACGCGACCCCCTCGACACCATCAAGACGTTCTAAAGCAGCTAGCAGAACTCGCCATGCATTTGTCTTTCCAGTTCCGGAAGGACCGACCATCATCAAGCCATGTTGGATCTTTTGAATCTGGAATAGTTGCAATATCTTGGATACCCAGCGTTCACCCGTAACAAGGCGGCGTTCAGCGCAAACCTTAAAAATTTCTTCGCGTAGAGCATCCAAATCGACGGGGAAATAATCAACGCCCGGAAAGACATCGGCGAGGAGACTAAAAACAGTTAGAATAAAGCCATCATCTTGCAATTATGGGTACTTACCTCGTGAGTAATGGCATATCATCAGCAACCAACTTTGGTACGATTGTTTCAGTAACACTTTGGATAAGGATAACTTGTTCCGAAATGCTATCTGAAAGGCCAGCAATGTCTTGCTCTCCGTCTGTACGAGAACTTTGCAGACGCTCTCGCTTAAGAATACCAGCACTAGACAAGACGGCCTTTAATGCACGCAGACCGAAATCGTAGTGAGGCTGGGGCGAAAGTTGTTCTTCACAAAGATTAAAGAATGGGACAATCTTGGACGCAAGTGTCTCGGCCGTCCTAAATCCTTGAGAGAAGAGCATCACCTGTGCGATAAGCTCGCGATCTGGTCGAGTCATTGCCATGGGCCTGAACAGTTTGGTAAGATTTGGAGGCAAAGTGGAACGGCCAGCGTAGTTAGGATTCGTCGTTATGAAAATCCCGACATTAGAATTTATCTTAAGGTTTTTTCCAACAAGTTCGATTTCGGTATGCGGGTTTTTGACCAATGAGGCAAGACCTTGCTGAATGCTCTGAACCTGTTGGGAAACGGCACTAAGTATGCGCTCCTCTAGACGATTGAATTCGTCAAAGCAACCCCAAGCACCGACTTGGCAGAGACCGACAAATATACGACCCATAGCCTGGAAGTCGAAGGTTTCGTCACAACAGAAGACTAGAACGAAGCGTCCAAGCTGGACGCCTAGAGCCTTTACTGACTCTGTTTTTCCTGTGCCAGCTGGTCCGAATGGAGCTCCGCCAAGCTGGCTGTCGAGAGCTTGTGTTAAAGTCAAGTAACACCTATCTGTTAAAGGAGTCTGTACTAGTTTATCTGGCACACCGAGGTATTCCCATCCGTACGGGAAAGAAGCATTAGCAACTCGAATAGCCAATCTATCCAGAGGGGTTTCAATGGAACGATCCAAGTAGAAACGCATCTGGTAAAGCCATGCAAATGCTTTGCTATCGGTCACCCTTTGCTGGATAAGAGTGCGAATGACATCTCGCTGGTGAACAAGTTCAGTGATCAAATGTTCACATTTTCGGCGAGTAATCGAGTTTAAATCTGTGAGAACGACATCGGCAAGAAGACCTAGACCACACCGGACAGTTTCAAGAGGTTCGTTCGGCGTCTGACCCGATTCGAGGCAGCTTTCAACAGATGCCGTCCAAGCAACCTGAATAGCCAAAGAAACAAGTTGTGCTGGATATTTCTCTATCCAATTAATGAAGGTCTCTGCCGTGAACGCCGCCCCCTGTCCATAAAACTCTTGCAACTCCGCGACGGCATCGCATAATAGATAGGCAAGATTGTTCCTCATTTCTGCCTCCAGTTTTGACAACCAGTCGTTGATCTTGGGATATTCCTTGAGGAGGATGGGGGCTCTGAAACGAATCACCTCTCCTTCACGAGAAGCTAAACCAGATATCTGAGTCTCTTCCTCGTCCAATAGAATGGTTGAAATTCCAGCAAACATCTTCTTCAGATGTTTCATGATCCTGACTATAGTCTTGGAGTTGCCAATGATCTCTAGCAGATCTTCATCACCGACGAAGTAGAATCGAGGGAAAGAGGCACGTTCCCTCTCGAGGTATTCTCCTAGTGCCTTCTGAATCTTGTTTAACAGGTCCGCGAGACGCTCAAGCGATTTCTGAATACCTTGGATGTTCATGACATCCAGGACATACGGAGATTTATAGACCTTCTTCATGACCGTCAGGAATTCAGTGTTGATGTTCTGAAACCTAGATGTTTCAACTGGAAGAAGATGCTTGATATCGGCGCTCCCGGTAAAGATACCTTCGAGATAAACCCATTGACGCTGCACGTCAATCCAAACATCTGCTCTTTAGAATTTAGTGACTGCACAGCACATCATATTTTAGACATACCGAACAGGACATGAATCCTGTTAAGCTTGTCTTCCCAAGATGCTGCTTCCTCCTCAAAGACTACAAAGAAGTATCTTGGTTACTTTGACACCATTCATTAAGTGTTCAACTTACCTTTGTAATAAGGAGAGAGTTTCATTGCCGTCAGAGAGTTTAAATTCTCACTACATTTTGCGAATAAGTCATCCCAACCACTGTGATTCCATTATGAGCTGATGTATCACTAGAATAAAGGCTGACATTACCGAATGAGACGACATTTATTCTGGTAGTTGACCAGATCCAGAACGTAACTAGTCCAAATTTCCTTGACTTGTTTTATGTACTCTTCGAGCGCCATCTAAAGAAACTTTAGTCGATACTCTGTGCGTGAATGTTCAAACTAAGAATAATACCTCTCCCTGAGCTTGAATGATCACTTCTTTGATGATTGGCTCGTTTTTCTTAAGGTCCATGTCATAGACGTTGCCGAGTGTCATCCTATAAACAGAATAAGAACGCAACAAGTGAAAGAGGGTTCTCGGATGCTTACATTGTCAGTGCAACTGACGACATACGCAAAACTTTGAACAGTTGCTTCCAGTGCCTATCCTTCAGAGCCTCTGACTTAAGTTCGCTAATAATTGAATTGCTCTTCAAAAGCGAACGCAGTGTCTCTTGTACATATTCGAACGCTGCATATTGGCGCATACGCGTTGGCATGTCCTTCGTCGAGTTCAATAGCCCATCCAACTGTCCTCTCAATTTGCGCGGCTGCACGCTCGCCCACATAATTTCCCTGAGCTCACTGACCTGAGCCCATATGCCAGACAGCGCAGTCCACACAGCCTTTAAGTCGCGCAACTCCTCGAAAACAGGATCAAGACGCGTGTGACGGTTGAGCTCGAGATCGAGCGCCTCCTTGGCTCGACAAACAAGGTCGTATTCTTCCTGGACACGGGTCAGTTTTCCCTCAAACACGTTAATGGTATTCATGGCAGTATCTGCCCGCATGCTCCCTTGAACAGGACGCGTCTGCTCCCATTCTGCAATAATATCATTGATCTTGTTCTCGACGATTTTATCTTCCGCAACAATCTTCAGTTGCAATCCAGCTAGCAAAAATTAGATTAGAAGGAAGTGCCAAGTGCCATAGTGAATAGGCGCATGCGTACCAAGCTGCTCCTGAATCGAATCGTTCTTCCTCTTCAAAATTTCATTGTACGCGCTCCACTCTCCGCGCAGCTGGTCGCTGTATAGCCAGTCATCCGAGAATTGATATCTGAAACGCTCAAGCGTCTTTTCGCCGTTGGCGCAGAGCTCTATTAAGGGGCCCCAAGTCTTTGATTTTTTCTTGAGGTCTTGCACGAACGTGATAAAGGTGACCGCAGCTGCTGTTGACGAATTTGAAGGTGCGAAGACCTGTAACGCACAATAAGCTTTCAATAATCGCGTTCGCTTTCAGAAAGCATCTCACCTCCATGGCGACGTCAACGTGTCTTGACGAAAGATTCAACGCGCGTCCGTTGGTCGTGTCGCAAATGGCGTCCGGATTTGGAAATGATGCAGCTTTCTCGCGCAACCGCGAGCGCTGACCCTCGTTCTCTTAAACGCCATACACCATCCATCCCTTTCTTACTAGCGGTTCACAAAGGCGCAAATATGTCAGGACGCCAACAGCGTGTGATGGTTCAGCCCATCGTAAGTTCTTTTCGTAATACATCTGCCATAGTGGCTAAGAGCATAACTTTTCAGAATATCATCTTCAGACGTCTTCAACAAGTCAGTGCCTGCGCAGAAAGGCTATCCAAAATAATCTAACGGATCCGCAGAAATCAAAGGTGTCGGTATGGCTGTACGATAACAATGCCATGCGTCTGGAGGGCCATATTATCGTGAGTACATTCTATTTCATTCTATTTCTATCGAACGGTTACATGCGTGAGGTGGAAGGTTGACATCGCACAAAGCCTCTAAATTTTGCCATCACCTTGCTTTCTACTTCTGAAACTCAGGCGTTCAATGATAAAACTAACAACCTGGGTTATAGGGATTCGATGAATTCATGAACATCGTGTTGGACGATGCTGCGGAAGTGTATTTGAAGGAGGCACAACCTCGCCGGGAACTTGGTAAGACACACTAGAATCCCCAATATGCTCCACATTAACGTGTTTTTTATGTTAGGTCGACTTCTATTGAAAGGAGACAATATAACTCTTATTCAAGAGGAGCTTTGATTTCGCTGTACTTCACTTGTGCTTTTTCTCCACTTTGTATTTTGTTGCATATTGTTGTCAATGATGACTCGCTATACAAGGTAGCAAAGAGGCAGGTAAGACTGTTACAGACATTCGAGGGCGAAAGAAGTAAAAGGTATACAGTTACAAGTTATGTATTGGTACTAGTCGAGTCAGATTTAGACCTTGTCTGCAAAGCGGGCATTCAGCCTGTGGAAGTGCGTCAGCTCATCGTTAACCGTAAAGAGCATTTTCTCTAACCTTTTCTCGACCCCATCCAACAATGCACGGCCAGCAAAATAAGTGGCCACACTCGGTCGCACAACTTGAAGTGCGCTCTTCCATGCAAAGTGTGCAATTCCGCCTAGCTCTTACCTCGTCTGGGATGTTTGCGAAGTCCATGGCTGTATTCTCATCTTCCTCAGCAGGTATGGGCGGGGAAGAGTCGTCAGGTATCTTCGTCAGTATTTTAGGTATCGGTATTCCATCAATTGACATCTCTGAAGAGCTATCCATCTGTGCTTGTTTCTCTTTTGACGAAGGGCTCTGTAGAGTCTCCTTTTCGGATGCTCGATGAAGTAGGCGCACCGCAGATACTAGGCGATGCAGAAGTCGGATACAGATGAGAATACCAAGCAACGAGTACGATGGTGGACGCGCATTCGGATTATCTGGCATGGACGATATCTGCACTCCACTGTGAATAAGCGATTTCATTTGATAAGGAAGAAAGGGAAGAAGAGATTAAAAACGTACATTTCTTATACGAAGCACGCGTCTAACGAGACTATAGTAGACCCCGTTGAAATAGAACATGGCCAAATTAATTTCTGAAATGATGTCCAAGAGAATTGGCACACGCCGCAGGAGTCGTTCTAGACTCGCGTTGCCCATACTCAGACGTGAACCGAAGCGAGACAGAATGTAAGACGGAAACGCCGGGAGAAAGACCAAAGCTGCTCGCTCCTATATGTCCTTCAATTAGCAATTAGCAATGATGATTTGCAGGGAAAGTATACGAACCCGTGCTGAAGGAAACGTTCGCTCCGCAGGAGAGACCTTCCAGATATTCGTGTATTCCTCGCCCAGAGTCTGTGTCACTATAACACTATTAATGTGCACCCGTCTATGCAGTTAATCCATTCGGACTTACCGCGGCCCGTGGTGAAGCAATAGTAAAGCAGCTTAGAAAACAAGTCTACCTCTTTGTCCCAGCGCGACAACCAGCGATTCCCTATGACAAGTATGAAATAAAGCACGCATCGCTGTCAACTATTGACCACTGACCTAACCACGTCCTCAGCACATTCTCTGTCTGTTCTCGCAATGAATACACATACAACGAGTCCCGTTGGTTCGCTCGAACTGTGAATGAAATCCAGGTTGTCTAGCGAACAGGACTTCGTAAATTCACACATATCTCACTTATCTGCGCCTGCTGAGCAGCAGGGAACGTTGGCAAAGGAGCTGGCAACGGACTTGTCATGGTCGAGCGTGAAGACAGACGCGNCCCCCTATTGCACGTGAATCGGTGCCGATCCGATGATTTTTGTGCCCCATGCGAGTCTGAGTTTCTCACACACCGATCGTCATGGCGCAACGACCACAGCAAACTGCCGCAGGCCCCACAGTTTGGCAAAAAAGTACGTTAGCAACATCAATACATAGTGGTACATGAGATTGTAAATTGACAATTGACGCTATTTCTGTCTTTAGTGAAGTGAGCACAACTTCTGCTTAGCACTTAATACGGATACACCGCAACTCAGGACTTTATTCTCTCAAGAATGGGAGCCATGATGGGCGGGGGTGTTGGTCTGACGGTCGGGTTCTTGTTCGGATCGTATAGCATTATGAGGTCTGATAATTACTTTTCTTGCTTCTGACGTGCCTTAGACACGCTTATACTGCTTACTTTTCATGAACACAGGGGAGGTGCAGGCCCCAGAGGTGTCTTGGCCACGCTATCGCAGTACATGCTGAGCAGTGCTGCTACCTTCTGTTTCTTCCTTTCCATTGGCTCGGTGCGCTCATACATGCGACAGCGCGATGTACGAAGATTGACATGATTTTCTTCGTTCATTTGTGTACAGGTCATTCGCAACGACTCGCTTCTGCCTCCACACCTAGAAGCAATGCACAATCAACTGATGTCGCCCCTTATCCACTCGACGGCTGCCGGTGCCTCTTTAATCAGTGCACGCTGGGAAGCCGAAAAGCAAAAACAGCGTAGTCTAAATTCACGAGAGAGCGAGAGAGCGCAGAGTTGAAGCACCGCGTATGCTACCGCGGGCGATAATAAGAGCACCTATCTTATCTTATGTACACCTGCTAGTGGTGTGTACGCCCTCTTTGTTTCAAGTATACTCAAAAATCACTACTTTTTCTGTCATATTATCACCGTCATATTGTCATCGCGGAAGCGTCTACCGAACATACATGAACGGTATAACAACAATGCAGAGTCGGGAATATCGCGAACCAAACGCCACATCAAACGAGGGGTCGACATGCTCCACGCGATGGGCCTGTGCGTACAACATGTACATGAATACAAAGCAAAGCCAGCATACAGAGTTGTCATCCCGGATGGCAAATATCCCGAATGCCACGGCAGCAAACAAAGAGTTTATCCACAACTCCGTGAGCGAGCCTGCTCGAAGAAAAACGTAAACCTCCATAAGGTGTCGAAGAAGAAAAACAATTGCATGAGGGACGGCGAGTGCTACTCCGTGGTTCGGTTAAAGAAAGCAATAACGTACAACTTGCATAGTCATAGAAGCACGGTGGAGAGTAGCCAGCGGTTGCTTGTCCAATAGAATTTTTGTCGCTACGGCCTGAAGTTACTTTTAATTCAGCACACGATGCAGAATATGAATGGAGGTGGAGTAATTTTACCAACAACCTTTATCCACACACGCTCCTGAGAGACCCTAACCTCTTCGTCTTTACTTTGTTATTTCGTTTGTCTTTGTTAGGAACAACCTTCACGGGAAGACACGCCCGAGGTGCCAGGGGCTGCGGCCGCGAGATTACAGGCCGCCTTTTTTCCTCCTGGATGGTGTACTTCCGTCCACCAGTCTTGCGCCTAAGCCACGCTACCAACCGGCTNAAAAAAACCCCACCGTCTTTCCGAGGGGATCTTATCTGGCTGCTCGAATGAGAACATATCGATGTCGTATCCGTAGTTGAGCTCCTCGAATAAACAATCTCCACTGCAGTCATAAGGGAACTTGCAGTGTGGCGTATGCATGTCTGCGTGCTCGCATACATGCGAGTGTCGATAAGAGTAATCGTAATACACCGGCTCGTCTGAGAATTTTACCGAGCGTTTAGCGGTGAGCGTGCTGCCCTTTCCGCTAGACATGGACGGGGAATGTTGGAGAATCGATCGTGGTAACGTCTGTTCGACTTTCGTTTGACTCGATGAATCCGAGACTTCCGACGATATCGATCCTCGCCTGCGTTGTCTTCTCGGTGGCTTTTCGATATCCAAGCGAAACGCACTGCCTGTAGATGTCCCGCCGTACAGAGTCGACGCGTCCGAGCCTTTACGTCTGAGCGGACGCGATATCCAATGCGGACGCTTATTCCAACGCTTGGCTTGCGAAGGTTGGGGATTACTCTCCTCGTCTATCTCAAGTATGTCCTCAGGGATGTCGAGAATGGACGTTCTGCAATGGGGGCAGGTTAAGGACAGCTGGAGAAATGAGACAGACCACAGGTCAACCAACGGTCAGGATATACATTTACAGACTCACGCGTCGCGTTGATGAAGCCACCCCCTCCTTGCCACAGCGGGGGCCACTAGCTGAGCATTCTGCGAAAACATTGTGGACCTTTTGTGTATTGTTATTGTCAGCTAGGCCCGATAATTGAAGTATTGAAGATGGGCCACTCACGGGAATCGCGTGGTATAGAGAATCGCGGCGCATTGTGGAACAGCAGCAGTAGCAGCAACTCGAGGTGGTGACGGCGATACAAGGGAGACTGGCACAGAGCTCTGGCTAATATTACATNGGGGGGAGGCAACACGTGTGGGGTGCGTGTCCCGGGCAGACGTAGTGCCGCACCATGAGGCTGAAGCGAGTCATCCGTGCCTATTCTATTCACATACGCCTTCTGTCCTGGCGATGCTTGACCGGTCCTGCTCACATTGAATAGACACTGTAGACTGAGATGCGGACATGAGGCATGAGGAAACCGAACCAAAGTACAAGGTTCTAGGTCTAGGAAAGGCAACTATATATCTTTGGCGGAATCACAATTTTATTACATCTATAATAATAATAATAGACACAGTGTCTTTTGCTTTTAAGACAGCCCTTCCGTTCATATAGCCCTCCACACATCGTCACCTTCCTCAGTGACGCTCCCTCCGCAAACTTCGAGTAGTTTCCAGTCCACCTTCACCCCCTTCTCACCAAATATACGCGCTGCATCTTCCGCTATTTTCTCAAACCCTGCAGTCGCGAGCGCCAGGATGGTCGGTCCGGCGCCGCTCAGACAGATACCGAGCAGACCGGGATGGGTCGTGGGCGTAAGACGAGACGTTACTTCAGGAAGACCCGGTATGAGCGTCCTGCGATACGGTTGATGCACTCTGTCCTGCATAGCGTCGTAGATGAGTCCAGGATCCGGAGGCGTTTGTGATAATGCTGTCGTCAGTACGGCGAGTCTCTGCAAGTTAAAAACCTGTTACGTTATGGCTTGAGTATTTTTTAACGCGCGCATAATGGAGACATGTATGCAGCATACCAAGTCCTTTCGCGAATAACTCTCCGGCAGCACATCCCGCGCTTTTGCGGTGCTGAGCTCGAATTGCGGAATGATAGCAACCGCTTTTATGCATTCTGTCCACCCAAAACGCACGTAGTGGCCGATCCCCTCGGGGGCCTGCGGTGGTTCTCGCCCCCATTCCTCACCAGCATCCGGAGGATACTCGGGCAACACCTCACTCAGAGGAACATGCGCCTGTGCCTGTGCGTCGTCGTCGAGCTCGCGGAGGTAGGAGCCCACGAAACCGCCTACGAGTGCAGCAGTGACATTGTCCGGATGGCGTTCGACCATGAGTGCAAAGTCGAGCATGCGCGACGTAGACAGGTTGAGTTCGCCGACTATGTTTGCGAGGAGGACGCCGGCGACGACAGCAGCACCCGAGGAGCCGAGGCCACGGCCAAAGGGGATCTCATTGTGAGCGTGTATGGTGAGGAGAGGAGGGAAGGAGGGAATGCCGTGGCAACGCAGGACATATAAAGAGACACGGGTGGTGAGATTCTTGTACGGATCGAGCGGCACCTCGTCCGCGCCTTCTCCTGAATAGATGATTATGGGTGGGGCACGAGCGACAGAAGTTCCGATTGTGACTTGCAGCGTCAAATGGAGAGAGAGAGACAGGCCGACGACATCAAAGCCAGGGCCAATGTTGGCAGACGTCGCGGGGACGCGTATGGTCAGTGAGCGAGACATAAAAAGCCCAATATTAATGCTGCGATGCAAAAAAGACGTTAAATGCGCCGGCCAGCCCCGTTTGGAAACTGGACCTACGCTTAGTGGCTCATGCAAATATCAGTGCAGCATATACACCACAGACGCAGTAGTTTTGAGTTTTGAACGAGAATATGAACTTACATTGACAGAAAAGTTGACAGGGAAACAAGCGACGACCGGCGAGCAGCAGTGACAGTGACAGTGACAATGACAGCTCGGCCGACGCCGGCCATTCCGAAAAGCGCTGGCCGGAAAAGGAAACAGTTTGGATTCGCGCGCTTTTGAAAACGACGATCTTTCTAAGCATTTTCTGAAATTCGGATTCAAATAAAGACACGATGCTTAAGTGTATGCGCTTCCTCTCTGCTCCTCCTTGCTCCCTGACTCCCATCATGCCACTACCCCCCTCTCCCGTCGACGTCGATGCCGCCCTCGTTCCCGAGCACTCCTTCTCTCTCCAGGAGTTCGGTGACCTCGTCTCCTCTGCGCTCGACATCCAGCGCGTTCCCGACAGTGCTCTTACCCTCTCCTATGGCGGCAGTACTTCCTCGCCCCTGCGTCGCCGTCCACGCTCAGGCTCACGGCGCGGAAAGGACACGCGTCTCAACGCGTCAGGTCCCCTTGCAAGACTCAGAAACGCGTTTATGAAAAAGACCGACTTGCCGAACGCGTCTCCCAGTAATATTAATCTTCATCGTCCGCTTCCAGATCATCAGATACTCCGACTCGCGTCTTCGTCTGCCCCTGTGCTTTCTCTGCTAACCTCTCCCTTCCAGGAGCTCGCCAACGCTTCAGCTTCCTTGAGTGACTTGAGCAATTTTAATCAGGCCGTCTTGTCAGGCATGACGACGGCCAGCTCTTCTGCGTCTGCTAATTCAGAATCATTTCCATTTCCCGTACTTGCACCAAGTCAGAATGGTAGACGTTCTTCTATAACTTGCAGATATCAATATCATCTAATTGTACACTAGTTGTAGAACAGCGAACTCACCTAGAAGAACACCAGCTCCACGAAGAATTTCAAACTACTCGCAGCAGAGCAAGCTCCAGGACGTTTTTTGGCCTAAAACCTCACACCATGCCTAACCTGGCGAAGAAATCCTCTAAAATATTCTTCTCTTCTGGGTCCCCATCACAACTTCGCACAAAACAAATTGCTGATTCATACGCTAATTCTTCTCTACCGAGCATTGATTTGTCGCAAGATGATCCTAGCGCAATGCGCTCGTTTTTCGATGATAGCGGGTACGGAGATGATGCCTTGCTCTCGTCACAGGTAGCTCGAAAGAAATCGAAGCCAGGACTTCGCTCCTTTTTTCAGAACAACCTCTTCACAGGGAAGAAATCGGTGACGAGGACTGATTCACGCACACTAGAACGAAGCGATAAATCTCTACCCCCTACTCCACCTTCAGAGGAACAACCTTTCTTCTCCAACCCTTATCGTAATTGCCAAGTTATACATGCGCCTACAAATGGCAGTTTTGCGCGACGGAAACTAACCGACGACTACGGGTCACTTTTCTATATCCCGCAAGCAGACACAGCGACAAATTATCTTCCACAGTCGACACCCGAACGTGAGGCATCGCATACAATAACCGCACACGAGAATCACCCATACGGAAAGTCGAATCGGATTAGTAAGTCTTCCGATCCGATGCCCCAGAAATCTAAAGGCGACCTGCGCTGCTCTCTGCCATTATATCCAAGTCCTAAGTTACCTCTTCCCCCTACCCCTGAGCTTTCTCCCAAAGGTCTCCCAGCTGTTTCTCCCCCTAACTCGGACCATTACCATGCAATGGACTGCGGGGATGTTGAAAGGGGCGAGGAAGGTAGCGACCAGAGTATCGACTCGATAGAGATCATGAGTTGGCGTATGCCTGCTCTCGAACAACAAGCAAGCAAATCTTCTACGGCTTCTAGTGACGCTCAAGCTGTAAGATTTTTATTTTGTACTTTTATCTTGGAAAGCCGCCGATGACTTTTATCATCTCAAGCACGCCCTTGGACGTCCTTCGCGAAGCTCGATTCGACAACGCCTTGGTCTTGGTCCTCGCTTGCAAGTTCATGTTCCCCTTCCGACGCAGACACAAATGCACTCGTTTCTGGATGCCAAAACCATTTCGCCGAGCCCTTCCAAAGATACTAAAACTCTGTCTCGTCTGACTGTTCCACCTACGTCTGGAGTATTTTCTGTTTCAGCAAAGGTACAGGCGTCAAGGCTTGCGTCGATTTCACTTGTATCATTACGAAGTATTGCGACTATCACCGCAAACAACAATCAGAATTGCGGATGTGAAAGCCCAGATAGCGAACGTCGGAGTGCACTCAACGTTGATCGTGTCCTCACTCCTGAAAATGACCCTTTTGCGGCACTCACACCTATCAGTCCTCTTGTATCCGCGCGGAAATCTAAGAAAGACATGGAATATCGTTCTTTCATGCGCCTTGGAAACGATTCGACCGCTTCACTGGGCACTCTGCACACGCCCAATTCTGCGCCGGCGAATTTTCCGATTTGGGATGCCCATTTTGGTTCGCGTTCAAGTTTATCCTCTTCAACTCAGACAACGCCAATAAGCGCACGCTCTGTTATCCAATATCCTACAAGAACCAGAACACCTAGTCCCCTGAGTGCGCATATTGCACTTCCGTCATCTCTTGGCAGCGCACCAGGACCTCGTCCGAGGATGCTCTCATCACAGTCTTTCCCTCGCAGCAGCTCACGGCATAACTTAGCGAATGTCATCGCCATGGCAAGAAAGACGCAGGATGAAAATCGTATTTCCCCACGAAGCAAGATGAGTGGAAGCAGCGATGAGAACAAGGGCATTGTCGGACATTCCGACAGCCGACCAAACTCTCCGTTCCCAATGCTTTTCTTGCGATCACAGGCAAAGAAAACGGAGACGACTTTTGCTAAAGAAAGGAGCAGTTCCTCGAACGAATTGGGGACAAAGTCGACGACGACTAACTGCTCTGGCGTACGAGAGAACTCGGGCATAATTGTACGAAAACCGGTCCTTAGGCCTATATTGACACGTAAAATTCAAGGGGTAGTCCGAGAACCTCTTCCACTCAGCGCAGGCGATGCAGATGCTTTTGGTGACGCGTGCAGCGGTTCTGGGGCTGCTACCTTAAAAGAGGTACAGCGAGAGGTTGTTTCGCCTACGGCCTATCTTTTAGAATCAGAAGACTACTACGTTTCAGGCGATGTAAACGGGGGTGCGGTTGTGGACAAGTCCAATGTACTCGAGCTTGAACTTATCGATGATGCAGTTGACGAAGGAGACCGTGATAGGTCCAAAAGGCTCAATGACCAGTCCGATACGTTTCACGCTAGTCAGGAAAACCAGGTGACGCATCGGGTTCTTGCTCCTACGGAGAGCGAGACGGAAACGGAAACGGAAACGGAGACAGACATTGATTTCATCCAGGGCGAGTCTCGTATCTGGCCTCTTNCCCCCCCACCGTACAGTTGTGGTAGATGAGGAAAACGGAGAGGGTTGGCATGTCGTAGAGCCCACCATTGAGGTGAGTGATTGTTTATCTTCTATGTAAAAAGCTTCAAATATTAAACAACGATCCAGTATGTTCAACTTGATGGAGCTGTTCCAGACGCTTTTCGACACTATATCCGCACTCCAAACCGCCACTCCGGTTCTGCTTCAGTTCAGGGTTTTAGTCGCCGAAGCTCTGGCAGTGGATCCACTTCACAAAAATTGAGTACTCGTCAAGCGCGTTTGATCGCAGAGAGGTTGGGCTATGCAATCGACAAGTCGTGTAGTATCGTAGACTCATCTGCCATTGATCTATCGACTCCCCCACAACATCCATATCATCAGTTGCGACAGCGAGCGCGGTCGACTACGTCGCTCGTTTCTAACGGGAACCGCTCGCACAAGACCTGCAAATCCGCGTATTACACTGTTCGCTCTTCTGTATCACGTGGTTCAAACCAGTCTACTTCCTCCTCGATACAATCACGTATGAATGCAAATCTGTCGCGGGAGGGATCGTTTCGTTCTGCGACGTCCTCGTGTCGTCCAACCTCAGGAAACAGCGGAAAGTCAGCGTCCTCCATGCATACAGGAAACAAGCCAGGAGGTTTCTCTTATTGCCCTAAACATCTTCCCTTTGAAGTTGATTCCTCCAATCAACCTAATCGAGGCAGTGTGTTTTGTGGGTCGCACAAAAGGGGTGTGGACGTATTGCCGCAGCGTATCGTGCTTCGCAGAGATCCTCCAGACAATACGCTAAAAATCATAGCGGATGGATTAGCAGGTATCATGGCGGTCTGTAAGCACAACTCAGGTGTACGTTTCGAAGCAGAGAGTGAGGGCCCCTCACTCTCTGCTTCGGGTGCGTTGCTTCGCGTCTCGTTAAAAAAGGGCAAGTCAGAGGCGGATGTAATCCAGCGAATACGGCCCGACGAGCCCGTTTCGCTCTCCGGCCCGGGTAGCAATCCAGATATATCCATCCACTGGCAGCTGTTTCTCACTCTGCATGGCTCGGAGAGTGAGAGTGAGGCTTCTGCAGATTTCTGCATACCTCTCCCAGTGACTTTAGAGGGAATTGCTGATCGTCTCCAAGAGATGCAGAATTCGACGTCCTAACGAGAAGTACTAGTAACGCGTTTTTGCGTCTTTTAATTCTTTGCCTCAGGCTCTATCCTTTACCTAACCTCCGTCTTTTTCTATTACTTCAATTATGATCGTCTCTGTGTTCGATTGCATTTTGTCTTTCCGCTCCTGCTCTGCTACTTACTATGTATTTTACCTGTGTAATTTGCCCACGGTAGAATTCCGAAGCCTCAGTTGTTTGTAAAGAAAAACTTCAAATCTGTAGCAGATAAACTACTGTCTACCAGAGATTTTTTAAAGAAAATCAGAACGTCAAATTACACGACATACTTCAGCTTTTCGCAATGAGCGCTGGCTTCTGGCGACGGGAGATACAGCCTCCGCACGACTCACAGAGTCATAGTATGTATCCCTTCGACGATAGTGATAGTCATCCATCTCTGGGCAGTGTGTCTACTATGCGTACGCGGAGGAGTCCGCGGACGATCATAATAGGAATCGACTTGAGGCGTAGGAAGCTCGGGCGATATATTCAGAATGCTGTCCGTAGTCGAAGCATCGCCTTCGCTGCAATCGTCGTTGCGATCATGGCGACCTCTGCGCGTACTGTATTGCCTAACGTGCTCAGGAAACGAGTGTGTATATTTCTCTGGTGGAGACCGCGGGTAGTAGCGATATCTCGAGAAGGAACACCAAGAACTTGAAGAATATTCTATGTATGATCGAGCGTATTCGCGATCATGAGGACGTTCGCATGGTTCATCATATGTCCTCATGCGCTCTGTCCTTACATCCTGGCGAGGGACGGGATAATGCGGTGGTGTATAGACCACCGGGTCCCTCTTCGACACGTGTTCCTGTAGCGACGGATTGCTCCTGTAACCGTACAGGGAACCTATCGTCTTCTCGATGTCCGGATCTGCGACCAAGGCAGATTTAGACAATGAGCTTGCAACGGACGGTGCCTTGCCATATGCCGAGTCGGCAGCCGTGCTACGCTGCATGTCAATGAGATGTGCATTGCGCACACGCCGGGCGGCAAGCGAACGGCGATGCGCCAGACAGAGTACAACGGATGCAAGGAGAGTAACAGCAACAAGTGAGAGTGGAGCGGCGACAGCAGCAGTCGGCAAAGCGGTGTGCGATGTTATGGCAGTCTGCGGGAGGGCGATGCCCCTTACAGAACTTTCAGTTGGACTACTTGAGCCAGAGCCTACAGAATCAGGGCTTTCAACAAGGTCTCCAGCAGGAACAGAAGCCGGAGAAGCAGCAGGAGACACAGGACCAGTTACCGCCATCGTTGATTGAGAGATGCGTGATGACACGGGAGTACCAGAACCTAGAACTGTATGAGGTGTTTTATTTTCAGGTCCAAAGTCCGTTGATGAGCTTAAGCTGTCGCCCGTATCGCCAGAGGAATAGTTAAAAGGGGCTTGAGCCGTATAATCATTGTTGGAAGTCGATAATCCAGATGAACCTCCATCACGAGCATCAAAAGCACGTTCACCATCAGTTGTATCGCTCGCAGATTCTGCTTCACTATCACCGGAGGATTGAATCTTTGCAGATGCTTTGGGCAGACAATCTATGCGACTTTCCAGGACGAGAAAATGATGGATGGCTTACGACTCAGCGAGAACGTGGGCGAATTATCGACATTTCCAAAGTCTTCCTTCATCCGTATCCGGAGATAGAAATTGGCGTCGGAAGTGATAGCATGGGCCATCCTGCATGGGCACACCATTCAAGAAACATCTCGAGAGTAGGCAAGGCCTGTTCACTTACAGAGAAAAAGAGGACCGATCTCCGTTCGAATCGACTGAGGGCCACACCGTCTCGCCGCAGTCGTTTTCTGCAGAGCCATCGTTGCTGTCCTGGCTTTGTGTACACAAGCTGAATGCGGGTGAAACCATCTGCTTATCGGAGGTCCATCCACCAATAATAGTATCTCCAGGGCCGTAGACAGAATTAGGGGAAGGACTTGTCCAACCCAGGATTTGAGACGCGCCAACGCTGACACGACGGCGAGGAGACACTGCAGCCAGATAGAGGATGAGAGAAAGTACCAGACTTCCAGACCCCATCACACAAGGAATATGGTGGTACAAGTGCAGACCCGCCTGCGATGACCCTAAGTATGAAATATGCCACCGGTAGGTAGGAAACAGAACACCATGCCACGCGGCAATGTCAGCCTCTGTCGAGACTCGAGACTGGCGTACTTTCGATTTTAAAGAATCTGAGACGGACCATACAGCAATTGTAAATAGTATTTAGGCAGTTTTACCTGAAGAACGTCCGTGTCTGATGTATGGATTCAAATTGTATTGTGAGTGAATGTCCGAACTTCTGCCGATCATACAATTGACACTCTGATTCTGATAATATTAATGTTCTGGATGCTCTGGCATTTTCTAGAGCAGAACCTTTGACTGTTTTCATCATCAGACTTCAAGAGGAAACTGACTTATGTTTCATGAATCGTTACTTGTCGCAAATAATGGCTAGTCTACATTTACTGCGAACGTCTTCACGGAAGGGTTCACCTGATGTCGATTGCCAACCTTCAGGTTTCAATAAATCTCATTTATTCTGCAGGGGCCAGGACGGGTGGCGTCACATCGTTTCCTCCTGAACAAAACACTATGTGAAGGCTGAAGTGCGCGCTAGGATTGATTCAAACGCGAAAGCAACAATCTTCAAACCTGGACAATTGCTTGTATTTTGTATTGTGCAACAAGCTTAAAGCTATAAGTGTTGTACTATGAAGACGTAATGGAGAGTTATAAAGGACGATGCCGGACGCGATCTATGGACACTTCTACTGGCCTTTCACTTCTTCTCGTCTTCTTCTGCGATGTTTTCAGACCCGCCTGGATGGATTTATCCTCCCCCACTTATTGTATTAAATGTTCAGATACAACATTACTTCCGAGCGGCAGCTATGGTCATCGTTATATACGACACTCGTCAGTCTCTCAGCTACTATACACCTCACGTAAACTAATCTCAAGTTCATGTATCTTTAGTTATCACACTGGAAAGAGAGGTATGTTTCATGACGTCCCTTTTCTGGACGAGTCTCTGAACGACAAATTTGCAGGTTAAATATTTTTGGGTAGGTTATATGGGAATCGTTGTTACAAGGTGCTTCTTCTCTCATGCCATTTTAGGGGAAGCCTTGGTCCCATGTCAAAATCTTATATTTTCTGGTGAGATACTCTATCTCACGCCTTCTCAATGATTCTCACTCATTTTAGAATCGATATTGGGGGATGCTAGCGCTTGCCCTCGATACTTGGCGTAAATGAAACTTAAGATCCACTATTCCTGTACGTTTGTTAACTCTCAACTCATATACAGTTGCACTCTTGCCAAATAAAACAGACTTCATGTGAGAATATCTACTACAGACTGCTAACGTATACTTATTAGCCCATTTTCCTTCTGAAGATGTATGTTTCGATACTATTGTAATATCTGATTTTTAAACAAGGGAATAGGCGAATTTCAATTCATATTCCAAAGCTGGAGTGGTGAGTCCAATTTTTGCATATATTTGCCGCTCATGAAAGCGATTTATGTGTGTTGTACTTGTAGGATGGCTATCTATTCCTGTTAATTAAAGGTAAACCTTTTTTGGGTATATCGAAGGAATGAGTCGCTAAAACGATACTTAAGCAATCTTGATGCTTCGAGTCCATGCTCTGTATGACCGAAGTACGGGGAAGCTTTTATTGAACTGCCAGGCACATTACTCACTTGCACTACAAAATAGGCAGAACTGCGTTTATAGTATTGTCAAGCTTGTTTGTCGTTCAAGCAGCTGCTATGGCTGTAATCCTCTCCGCCTCAATGACGCAGTTTAGTGGTGCGCCAAAATTCATACATGTAGAAGAATGATGGTTTATACCACGACTTCAGTCAAAGCTTTCACGTTTGGATTAACGTGTGGCTCCACACGAATATTTCCTCGATGGTTCGCCTTATTTTGGTGAGTGCAGAAGTACANCCCCCGCCTAAAATACTGAAACTTTTCTAGGCTACCAACTGTGCTGATAGANTTTTTTTCTTCTCCTTTCTATACTGCGCAAGGCATTTTCTTTCCTTAGATCATCTAATGAGAAACAGCTCAGTAGCTCCCGGATTTTCGAGACATTGGTTCGAGACCAAATACTATATTTCGTTGGGTATGCACATTCTAGTTCATCGCCTTACTCGAAATCAATCTAACAAACTTACTCAGTATCTTTGCCATCGCGGGAGCTAATATGATTGCAGTATCGCTGATGCCTTTGCTCATATGCTTTGCTGTAGGCTTTGTGCTTGGATTCCCGCTGATCATGGGAAGCAGATTGCTGCTGAACCTGAGGGAGATGGCAGATGAGGATTTGAAGGGAACTATGCCTACCCTAAGCACTCTCGTGTTCGTACGAGGACAGGCTGTCCGAACACAACAGATTGTGACGAATCGATCGTCCGTGTAACGTGATGCAACTGTTTATATCTTAAATGTATGATATATATATCCGAGCGTAAATTTATTTCAGAATATGCTTATTTACCTGCCTATAGAAGAGATCGCTAGAGATCGGCAATGATCGACGGTCCATTGATATGCCGATTTTATAGCCTGAGTAGAACCGACTTTCATTCAAATATGCATTAAAATCATCATGTGTTACTACTACTAGTATCGCCTGGAAATAGTACATTCAGAACTTGTCCCCATGATTTTATGACTCTTAAGCGGACAAGTTGTGAGAGTAGCAAAAGCTATAGATTATGGGCCAGAGGCCCCAGTCTTATATACTGTACAGAATGTATAGTGTTCCATAGATAGTAAGTGAGCATATGGTGCATATAGTCATGTGAGTAAACAAGTGAAGTCATAGTGTAAACATATGTGGGAAAGTAATATCTTAATAGAACCCTTAAGTGATTCATAACCCACCACAATACAGTACCTCTTTTCAATGGTATGTTCAAACCTCAAACCGCGTTCCCTGGAATCTGCCAAATCCTCTCATCAATACCTATTATCAGAATACATGCAGTATATCTGATGTGAGCAAGGCACGCAGCGCTGGGATAATCCACAGAGAGATCACACACGGTGTTAGGGCAACACTACACACTATACAAGCGCACAGGTTCTAACAAGTAAAAGACAACAAGGGTAGAGCTTAAGATGACTAAGGAGGGGTCACACTGTGAATAGTGGATATCCTGAGAGAACTCAACTGAGGTCTCTAGGTCTGCATTGCCA
>SGPK01000253.1:0-34055 GCA_004802695.1 Phellinidium pouzarii
CGCTACTGCAGGCCCTCGGTACAGCGTTCCCAGTGTTCCTCAACCGCTCGCGGTTCCCGAAGGTGACGCTCGTTCGTCTGATCGACTTTGACCAGTCGCGCTTCCGGAGCGTGCCGTGGCGCGTGGCAGGCGTTGCGTTTTGGGCATTCTGGGTGAAGCGGTTCGAACGTGTGGGCGTACGCCTCGAAGATCATAAGGGAGATTTGATCCGAGTCATCTTTAGGGAGGTCAATGTGCTTCTTCCCGAGGATGAATCAGGAGTGAACATGCCAGATACGAGGCTACTCGCATCCCATAATCTGTAATTTGCTCTTTGTTTCTTTGTTTCTTCTTGTCCTGGGATTTCAGTGACTCTTCTTGCGAAAATGCTCTGATGTCCTTTGTTAACTACTTTCGGGGCCTCTTCCACTGGTGACTATAACTGTACCAAAAATTGTACCATTATCTTTACCTCATATGGCTATCTTGCTTCTATGTATTGTTCTGTCTAATAAAATAACAAGTTCATTCGACTATCATGTTCTAACGCCGTTTCATTCACCAATAAAATATATAATTACGTGATACAACTTTATGCATATAATACAGTTCAATAATCTGAAGGGGAGAGGCGGTGGGGTATGGACAGAAAAATCGGGGAAGTTGGGGCTTCAGGAATGCGTGGCGCTATCCTTTCCTGAAGCCCTCCGCTAACAGCAACGACTGTGGGTTGTTTCAGACCACAAGGAATAAATAGCGGCAGGCTTGGATCCACTCACCTGCAGCTGAAGCAACCATCGAACACCTCGTAACAGAATGCACCAAACCCTGATGTTCGAATGAGTTTAATTTAAATGGGAAGCATCAGTGGAATTCAAGCTGCCTACCTTTACATAAACTCACTACACCATCGAGAATGCCAGTGAGGGCTCGAACAAACCAATCAGAAACGCCTGCATATACTCTCCGTTAGTTATGGTCCACATCCGTCGTACAGAAATAAACATCACGTACCCCTGATGCAGGAGGTACAGGAACTATGCAGATAAGGATGTACGTGTGTTTAATCTTTTCTTTCCCACTATTTGCATATTCTTTACTCACCCCATTGTTCGAAGGGCCTGTTTGAGGGGGGATAAAGCAGTATGATGATCAGAGGCGTCGTCTGTCTTATTGAACTTATACTCACAGCCTGCTGTGCATTACTCAGTTAGTAAAGTTGTTCCAGTGGCGGAAGTCCAAGTTCGGGATCCCCGATCTCTAGCCTATGCTTTTCTATGAAGTGCCACACATTGCCGTGTGTTCGAAGGTATAGTAGTAGACATCACCGTCTGCGTTTCCACCGGTATGTGGAGGCGGCAATCCGAGACTGTTGAAAGTATATGAATATTATATCAAACTTAGTGGTAGTATTTCCCTACACACAGGTCAGACTTTTAACTTCAAATTAGAGATACGATAACCTACAGTGAGATTGAAAATGTGGCAACTTGAGCGACGATGTGTCGAGGCGGTTTGCCACAAGTGTTGTAACGAGGTAACAAGAGACCTGTATAACAAGTCTGTCTGCAAATTCATGCATAAGTTGTAGCAAATTTCCGGAGTTTCTGAACGGGAGTCTAAGTCAAACTTTAATTATGGCGCTGCCAACCAACTTGAATGAAGCTGAGGTTGGAGTCGGAGTAAAAGTTCAGGCCGAATATGGGCAGAACATTAATATTGATATTGGGGAGATTACTCTAATCCTCCTATCACATCCAGTGTTCTTAGGTGCCAGCAAATCGACAGAGATATTAAGAACTCAAACCGACTCAGAGATGTTTTTCGGTGGTGATGTGCCATGCCNTTTTTTCGAATCACACGGCAAAGAAATAACAATATTGGAGCCTCAAGGAACTGCACCACTTAGAAAGGCAACCGTTCCAGAAGTTGTGGCTCTCCACCTACCTACAGTAAATGCGGCTATACGTGTGCTGTTGCTTTAAGCCCAGAACACAACTTGGTTAGTATGAAGAATTGGCTAGGAATTCTCAATTCCAGCTCCCGCTTATTTGTCTTTCTTTCTAAGAGCTGAGTCTAGCTTCATGATAGTAACACGAATTTTTGTATACCAGAAACTTCATTTTGCAGTTTAAATATAAGTGTAAGAGATCAACATGGAACTTTCGGAAGTTTCTGTCGACACAGCCCAGCAGCATCAATATTATCAGGTCATTGACAAACAAGTAAAATTGGTCGGTATTTATATCCACATGCAACACCACCCGCCTATCCAACGAGCTGTTCTATTATATTCATACGTTCATTATCTGTAAGATCAATCGTTTCCTCACACAGTTGCCAAATGACATTACCGCGCACCGCGCTTCTCGTTTACGACCGCACGGACCCAACAGAGTACGACGGTCTCGAGCATCGCGTCCCAACCCTCGTCGCGCCTCGCTATAGCCTTCGCGTCGAAGACAATGAGAGGCACTTCACCCGTGCCCGCTATGAACTTGATCCGAGCGGGGGAGGAGCTCGTCGGCGTGATGGGCTTGGCAGTGCTCGCGAGAGAGTCGCTACTCGAACTCGAAGATTGCTGCAGACTCGGCACTGATGGAGTCGAGGACATGGGTGTCGTGAGTGGGACCAAATAGCGAAGTTTGAGAGCGCTGCAATGAAGAAGAAACAAGGGGAAATAATGAGGGCTCGATAATTTTAATATGTATGCCAGAAAGACCTACGCAGCCCAGAGACGCAGATTGTCCGTGCGCCTGAAGGTCCATCCAATCTTGCGTTTCTCTGCTGCATCTTTGTCACTGTCATCCGCCATTACCTTTGATTCGATAACAGCTATGTCATGCACAGCATCCTTGTTTATATACCCCCATGGCTTACGGCTTCGACGTACGCCAGTATTGTATGCGATACATAAGAGCTGTCCAGAAGAAAGAGCAGAAAGTAGCTCGATGCGCGATGTATATGGCGTAGGGAGAAGGGATAAAAGCGAAACAGGTACGAGAGCAGCAATGATAGCGTGAGCACGGGCTACATTTATAGTAAATGTACCCCCATCATACCCTTAGTCACGTAGAGCGCTTACCTAGAGGTTCTTCTGTGAAAGCCTCGCGCTTCGCCCATTCCGGGAGGTCGTCATCGTCGACACTGTCTTCTGCTTCAGACTGCTCTGGCGAATCGGTCTCTTCGGTGATGATCGCATCCAACAGACCAGTCGACACGATACTTTTACCCCGGTCGGGAGACATCTCGCTTCGTTGCTTCCCGAGGCTTCTGCGCCTGGCCTTTGATTTTGAATCCTTTTCTGCTTTCATGCGCTCCGCCGATGCGCGCTCCCAACCTCGCAGACCATTGGTATCCGGCCCCTCGAACAACACCTCATCGACAGCATCAAGATACTTTCCAACAACTTCGCGCTCGGTCTTGAGATCTACAAGGTGTATATCTTGACGGTAGAGCCATCCACCCCCAAGAACAAGTCGATCGTCCCACACCTCGCGCTTCTCATCGCCTGCATCGACCGACTCAAAGTCATCGTCCTCGTCGTCCCATACACGCACGGCTTCGGAGCGCCCAGGGAAAGATACCACAGAGATTGCGAAGGAGACATCGTGCCCTTGCGCGGGACTGCGGCTGAGATGCTGCTCGTGCTCGTCGCTATCTACCACGGGGTGGTCGGGTTCAGGAGAACGCGAGTCCAGCGAGGAGAGGTGATCGCTCTGCGCGTCGTATGCGTCATCAGACAGCGGTAAGCGCGCGGTCTCTTCGAGAGCACGGAGCACGGTGAGCACCTCCACGGCTGATCGTCGGATGCGCGACAGAGGGTCAATCGCAGCGCTAGGATTAGAAACAAGCCTCTTCACTGGTATTGGTTGTAATGAGCTCGGTCTGAAGTGCGGCTTTTCAGGAAGTGAGGATACCGAATCATCTGGTAGGGATACCACGTAGTTCCTCACTGAGCGAATCAGCTGTGTTGTAAGCTTCAGGGTAGAGAGCACATCGAACTCCTCATTTGGCCTGCTTTTCGCTAGACCCCAAGACTCTGAGACAGCCTCTAAATCCCTTATGACCCCAGGTTTGAGATTCTCTGGATCTATCTCGTACGTTTTCTCGATTGAAGGATACGGTGGACGCGAAAAGACGGGGACGGCAGGTGATGGTGGTAGATGAAATTCTTGTATACTTCCTAGCGATGGCTTTCGTGGACGAGACGCAGGTCCGCCAATCGCAGGCACAAAGCCTTTGTTCTGTTTGAGCTCACTGACGACGACGTTTTCGATTTCAACACTTTGCATATAGGGGATGACTGCAACATCGTGCCACGCACTTCTGCTTTGCCGCTATCCCCGTCTTCGTAAAGTAGTGCTGCAGGTGCTCGATGCTCCCGAGCGCCATGACGCTCTCGCGCTTGGCTGCACTCCTGCTGAACGGCTTCTGGAGCTTGTTCGACGAATTCATGTTTGGATAAAACGCCGACTGTCTGCCGCCTTTCTTCGCTGACGGGGACGAGGGCGACAGAGACGGCGGAAACTCAAAGGAGTCCAATCTTTCGTCGTTAGGGCTTAAGGCCGTTGGCGACGAATTTGTTGTAGACATTATAGAGCACTGAGCATCAGCAAAATTGTCAGCGCGATGGCCAGTCAGTGAGATCGAGCTTGATGAGAGCCTGAGTACGCTTGGCTAAGGAAATAGTAGTGACGTGTGTCAAATTCGCTTACTTTCTGGTCAGACTTTGTATACNTTTTTTTTTAGCTGAGAATCGTGTAAAAATTTAGAAAAAAATATTGGTGTAATACGTTTCAGCAAGAGATGTGGATCCTAGTGTTTTACAGGTCGATCAAATGTGCTGTCGAGCATTATTCCCACTGTGCGATATGACTATAGGTTTTTCCACAGCGCCGCACACAACCGGATTGATGCAACTTTTAATATTCCTCGCCTGAGCTCGTCGTTCAGGCGTCGTAATTACTAGAAAGACCAACGAATTGTCTCCTCTTACTTACAGCTACACACGGAAGCAAATCATCTTTCCATTCGCCAATCAGCTCATTGCCCCAGGGACTTTACGTGCATACCAGGAGCGAGCTGAGCCTGTTTAGAACAAATGCCTGAGTGGCGGCGTCCACGTCGCTCTTTGACGGCGCATGTATAACGCTGACGCTGGCGAAACATCCGGGCAATGCAACGACGCTATTCTCCACCGGGAGACGGTCAGTCCCACATGTAGTGACATCGGGCGGCGTGCTCGCTGTCGCGGGGGCAAGTCGTGTCAATACGAAACTGAATGCATCTGGGTCGGTGCAGCTGCCTGACGCGTCCGGATAATTGACATTGAGTGTGATGTTTGGTGGGAGGATCGGTGAGGACGCGTTGAAGGGTGCGGCAAGAAGGGCCTGTGTGAAGGTCGTGCCAATCGCAGCGAAGACCTCTGCAGTGGTGGTTGATGCCGAAGAAGTGTTGAGCGTGGTGAAAGAAACCTGAGATCCCCCAGCACCTGACAGTGCAACAGAAGGGAAACCTTCGATTGCAGCCTCGCAAGCCGCGCCGCTATAAAAATCGATTCGCATGAATACAGGGGCTACGGCAAACCCTGCGCAGAAACAGCCGGAGACAAATCTCGGGCACAACTCGAACTCACACTGTTCCTGATCCGTTGATGTCTGGGCCCAAGTTATTGCCTACGTTCGGTCCAGAGACCACGAAGTCGGGGCCTGTTCCATCGAAAAAGGGGGGCGCGGCAGTTTGAATCCCAAATCGAACCGAGGTCACACTTCTCACATATCAACTTCTTCTGCTATCTACGTAGCATAAGCCCTGATGCACTCACGGGAATGAGTTCACGTAGTTGAGACGAGCTAAAAGGCTTGGCTGTGAGTGTAGGTGCACTTATCGAGAGGTTATAGCATTTACGATTATCAGGTTCGGAGCCGGTTGCAGGAGCAAAGGGTGGGCAGCTTTCAAATTCGCAACCGCTCGGGCCCAGCGTAGTAGCTGGCGCGTCGGATGAACCAGTGCCAGATTCATTCTCAGCTGGTGAAGAAAGCACGACCTACATCCACCACAACGCTCAGTCATCATTCGTCAGCATAAATGAGAAAATTCTCCACAAACGTTGAATCCAGCATTTACTAGCGCTGTGTCTTGCGCTCGGACGTTCGCGACTGCCCAACCATCATCATTGGTGTGGACAATTTTGATCTGGCTATTTGCGCCGACGATGGCAGCAAGAGAGACTAAGATGCGAAAGAAAACAAAGACAGGCATGNTTTTTTTGTGAAAGGCGTGGATTGTTCTTTGATTGAGGTGCAGACCGTCTTGCATTGCGGATTTTATACAAGCCACTCGTGACGATTCCAATCACATGAAGTCGAAGCACGTATACCGAGCAACACGCATGCAGAATAGCGCACGTTTGCCAGTGAAGCCTGTGTCGACACACGGAAGAGCTACCTTCGATATTTTGGACCGGTCGCGTGGTCTCCTTAGTATCCTAAATTATGGCCAACTGTACGCTGTACGCAAACCACGGTCTTTAGGCCGCACAGGACTTTCCATCCATATGCCATATGGACNGGGGCGTAGTACCTCGACAATGATGCTGCTTGAGAAAAATGCTTTCGCTTCTTTGATGTAACAAAAGCTGGCCGTCCAAGATATTTAGACATACTGACCCGAGTTCTATGACCGCTGGCAGATAAGCTATGGCGTCTGAGATTCTTGTAGGGTCAGGTACTCAGAGAGAAAGGCGTGCTGGTTACAGACTCTGAAATTATTTGCTCAAAAACGGCCAAGTTCTCAAGTTTCTGCGCAGACGAAACGGCGAGTATTAGAAAGACACGGAATTAAAGTTGAAGAAGAATGCAGGTATTTGTCTCATTCAAGCTCCGCTTGAATGACTTCGTCGTGGGAGTAAACCTAAACCGTCGACACTTGAAGTTGCTCAGCCTTCTTTCCCAATAATTCTGTTTCATCGCACCCCTCCTTTTGGCTTTCCTTATTTATATTTAATATCTGATAGGATTTTCTCCTCAGCTTCATATCGAGGTAACTCAGAAAAATAGAGCATGAATAAGGACTCTAAACCCTCTCCTTTCTAACACATGAAGGCCTACAACTTCGAGCACAATCTTACATCTGTACTTTTAATTTCACCTCACGCCGACTAAACAAACATCAAAATATAGCTATATTTATACGATATAATCATCACGACACCAGGGCTCTTGTGGTATAATCGTACAACGAAGCTGAGGCTGCAAATACGGTGCAGAGAGTCCTACGTCCATCGGTGTAATTCATAATCACAAACAAATCTCATTCCAACCTTTTGGGGTTTGAATTTAGAAGTGAGATGGTACGAGCATTAGCATAAATGTCAGAAACAAGCAGGAAACCCCAATAAAACTTAGGAATGCTTACGACAGTAACAATAACCCCATCGCTAAGTGCCCTTTCTTCCGGGCGAGCTCGTACCGGAAGACTCACCGTAATACAACCCACCATATCGCCTAGTACACAATGCCGAAGGTTAGGATGACAAGGCAGACAAGACTATACCTGTGCAAGTTTGTAGAGTCATTGTATTTTCTTTTCTCAATTTGACTGAAAGAGNAAAAAATGAAGGTTCATGCAAGTAATACGGGAGCGGTGGCGTGTCGTCGGCACCATCGGACTGGCGAATAAACGGAATAACTATCTCAAATGGTGAATTTAGTTTACATGTCTAATTGTTAAAGGTTAAAGAAGAAGCGGGGGTATCTGTGAAGTTGCTTACAGAATACTACTGAAGCAAAGAGGAATGCTGCTAACAGCCACCACACTGTGTGCCGTACATAATGAGTTTAGAGTTGGTCAGTGAGATCATGTTTAGCTTTACATTTAAAGGGCCGGACAGCGTCGGGCTTCTTCCAGCGGAGGTAAAAGAGACCCTAAAAGATAAAGTTGTTCCATGATGAGACAAAAATTGCTATGTGTGCTGAGAGGGCAACTTGAATAGAGAAAAGCAGCACGCACTGCGACGACTAGCAGGACGACGACATGGGCGGATACGTGAAGGTCAAGGTTGAAAGGGTGCGCGATCGTTGTAGGTGGACCGAGTATCTCGATAACCTGTATATTCAATTGGTCGTAAAATGCTTGAGTATCGGTGCAATGTCAAATACACACTGAAGGAATGAGATCCAAGATGAGGCCGGGTAGAGGCGCATTCATGGGCTAGTTTTACGCCCAAAATTTACTGCCAAAGGGGGGGGGGAGGGGGAGGAATACCCTCCTTTGCAAGCTCTGTATGGTGTGGCAGAGTGAGCTTTCAAAATCAACCTTTCTGTGGAGTGACAGCATACCTTGTTTGACACGTGCTTGAATTGATGTTTGTTGAAGAAAGACGAAAAGGTTATAACTTGGATAAAAAGTTGCATAAAGGCATACACCGATGTCCACAGTCTTTGATGCACGTCAGCAAATTATTCCAGGATAAGTGTACAATTGGACTCATTCTGTAGGACGTATAAAACGACACCTTCGATGAGATAATATCAAATACGCGAAGAAGTTTATTTACTGACCCGAGAGAACTACGGAAATGNAAAAAAGGTATGTGCTTACACAGTCTATCTATATGCAAAAAATATGTAAACGTACCTCAATGCAACAAAAACGGTCAATGCCTTCTGAGCTTCCGTGCCGAAGAGATTCTCAAACAAATATTGAGGCAACTGCAGTCCCACTGCTGAGAATGTCTTTCTTTATCGCTGCACTGATTGGATATTTGCAAGCAAAAAAGAAAGTCAAAAATGGACAAGCCACCAAATATAATAAAAACTTGCGCGAAGAAGGTAATATTCGCAAGTAAAATAGTGCCGTACAGATGGCAAATCCAACTTGAAAATGCGTGCGTATTGGATCCTTCACCTCGTTCATAAAATAATTGACGTTCGACCATCCAGAAAATGCGAAAAGGATTTTGAAAGTTGCTTTGGCGTACTGCAAGTGAGAAAATATGTAAGTACCAGCACCTGTACCGTAAACGCAAGTGAGGAATGAAAGCAGTACGCATACTAACATCGCTACTAAAGTGAGAACTGCCCGCAAATGAATTACGGAAGTTTGCGCCCAGGTCCTAGATGTGCGTATGACCTCCGAGGACGATCCAGCCTAAAACAGTCTCAGCGAGTGTACAAAAATGATGAATAAAATTATCGTACTAGTTACTGTTATGAAAAGCAGAATGAATATTTTCAACAAGCTGACAGCCTGAGAAAAACATTTTATGCTGCATCAAAAATCTGAGACCCAGGACATATGTTCATCAGCCAGATGCCTGCCTCATCAGGAAAAATTTCAATGTCTATATAGCACTAGATAGTTTGCATAGTTCCATAGTTGCCTTCATTAGTCCCCTTTTAGTGAGACTATATAGTTGCATGCCAGAACTATACAGTACTATATAGGGTACACTATAATATAGTTTCCATAGTTTTAAATGGAAATTCTAAAACCATTAATCATGCATATATGTACATTCTACCCTATATATATTTCATCATCAAGTAATCAAACAACCACACAATACAGAATATGTACTTATGTACATAGTATTACTTGTCATATCCGAGTTATTATATATCTAATTTGAGGTGTGGGAAGATACCGCCATTCCATTTTCGAGTTTTGGTCAGTGGGCGGGTTTTCGCTTTTTTGCTATTACTTGTCTTATTTTACATTCCTATGGTGCAATTTAATTTATTGTGTCCATATACTTAAAATCAGTGCTATTACTCATGAATTCCATGCATATATGCAGCAGTAGGATCATCTCTTTCCCAAGATGTAATGCACTATACTAGTTCCCTGCATTACTATAGAAACTATGTGGTCTATATAGACCACATAGACTCGTTAGTTTCCATAGGTGTTGGTGGGGACTATGGAGTACTATGGAGTACTATACAAATTCATCACTTCTAGTATAGTAAATGTTTTTCCTGATGCTGACAATTACGGCAAAGAAGGCAATTTACAATGGTCAAACTTCAGAAAAATCAGCTACTTATTTTAAGAATATATTCATATCTCCTAGGGAGATGCCCCTCGTAGTCCATAAAGCTGCATCGTTCTCAGAGGCAATTGAAATGTTTTGAGGGTAGAGGAGGGTTAAAGAAGACGAATTAGCTCAATAACAGATCGAAGATTTCAAGTTGAGGGACAAACCTCTGCGCAAAAACAACGGCGCCGCTCGCTTCGAAACTTAGTACTAGCAAAACAGGCATACACAATCGCCAGTAATTTCGGCTTCTTGCATATTTCCTCAAGATAGACTTTCTCGCCGCCCGAGCGGGGAAATATTATACCTGATTCCAACCAGACAAAGGGTCTGCAAAACGAGAGAACGAAGTCTAGTACCCATAGCATGAGTGAGGCGCTGACTGAATGCACAGATGAGAATCGAAGGTGGCGTAGATAAAATCCTGGTGCCGACGATGCTGCCAACGCTGCATGTCCATTCAGTTAAATTCATGCTACGATGACAAGCATAACTCATACATCAAAAGTGTGCAGCTGAAACACCTAGATGGCGACCTAAGCCACCAACTGCATCTTTTCTGTGTCGATACACATAAGCACGCTGCATACAGAGGAATTTAGTATGCTCACCATCTTTTAAAGAAAGGTGAGCGTCTCGTAATCTAAAGTTAGAACGGTTGAAGGAGCAGGCAACTCTCCGGAACCAAGAGGAATAAGAGAACCGTCGCCGTTACATTATTATCTGTCTCTGTGCTGCTTGTAGACGTGTTTTCTCATGACTAGAGCGGTTGATCTTGAGCTTCTGGAAAATATCTTTGAACCCTACCATGTCTGGGAGAAAAACTTGAATAAAGATGATAGATTTATACTTAGGAAATTACTTTCACTGAAGAGAGCTCTCTTTATATATCAGCTATTAAATGCGATGCGTACAGTCTCAACGCGTTGTATAATTAGAATAAAGAAAAGCTAGAAACATATTTATTGATAGGTGAGCTTGCACTCAATGCAAACAAATAGTAGTATTAGTACTTTCCGAGAGCCTGTCAAGCTTCAAGCTTCAAGCCTGAGGTCATCACCTTCACCGGCCATGTGTCGGAGTATGGCTATTTTCGAAGTCTGAGATGAGATGCGGTGTGTACCGCCATATCGCCTAATTCAAGTCGCGCTCTGCACATTCCAACTGTTGTGTTCTGTAAAAATCTGGTATCAACGGTAGTGGTTGGCGGAGAAGAAGAGGAGCACGGTGGCAAATTGCAAGAGCGGGTCGGGACCATAAGCACAAACAGCCATCAACTTTCGGCGTGCGCCGAGTTGCGCTTCGTGTAATTAAAAAAAAAAAAAGCTTGAGTCAACCACGATGAACATGGCAATACATACGAGTTCCAAGTCCCAGCGCTTCAATCATCACCCAACAATGCCGAAAATAAGGCTTACCGTGAGTCTTACTATACAACGGTTCATGTCCTTTATGTGTTCTCACCGGGACATTCATACTATCAAAACACTTTAAACCCCTGAATGAAGATGAATAAACGCGGAACATCCACCACAGAAGGCAGAAAACATGGCAAAATGCCAACTATGACAGTGCTTTATTTAATCCCTGAGCTTATCCAAGCCGCTATGTTTGTCAGCGACGAAAACCACACGTCAAAAAACATCAGGATACTTAAGTACGAGAGTGCCTCTTTCGTTGACGTAAAAATAAGCACCTTCAAGTTCCTCATTTAAATCTCGAAAATCTCCTTTGTGAGTCTCCCCTTTCAAAAATGCCCAAGAACATAGATGCTGCCTGCAAAGTTTTTCGTACATAATATAACATTATCTTTCCCTCTGCGTTAGCCATTCAAGATAAACAACACCAGTAACTTCAAAGCCTATAACTAGATGTCAAATTGAGATGCGCTTAATATTTACAGGTTACGTTCGCGCTTGGATTACAAATGGGGTTGGGTTTATAATCAGGTGAACTTCGTATTCAACGCTGAAATAGACGGTGTGAAGTAGTACTGGCCGCCTTTCGAGACGATGAAGTCAATCGGCAGTGTTGTTTCTGCATTCGCGTTCAGCGGATTCATACCGTCCGTCTGACGAGGAGCACCACTGTTCTGTCCGACTGCCAACGCATTTCAGTTTTCAAGGGGAAGAGGCACGATGGAGAAAGCTCACTAATGGGATCAAATCCGCTATTATACGCGACACCATTTATCGTTTTCGGAGGGAAGTTTGTAGCATTTACCCAGCCTGTGTACCATGTAAGTATTGCAATTTCGTTCTCATGAATCTAATGCTCACTCTTCTGCACAAATTCGAAGCCATTCGAGAGGTTGCTCTGGTAGCACACGAATGCGAGTCCACGGTCAAGCCTCGTCGTATGGCTCTCTATTTCGTCGGCAGCTAACTCAGCTCCAAATGCAATGCTTTGGCGAACGAGCATGTGCTGAGTCAGCGCAGTTGCACCGAAACTGTGGCCCTATCAAACACGGCTAACATTATATTTTGGAGGAAAATAACGCACTCCTTCAAGTCTGCCCTGGGGTTCGCTTTGCGAATGTGCGCCGCAAATGGGCACCTCGTCTGGTCGAGTGGGTCCTCTGAATAATCAAAGTCATTGTTGTGCTGCTTGTCTGCCGCAAGCTTGGGATTGTCGTGCGTCGGGGTCAAGTAGACAGGTGCTCCGCTCTTCCATCGTCCAAAGAGCCGCGCTCCAAGAAGTTCGCTGCCTTGTTCCCTTGGAATATTGGGAAATTCCAGAGGGTTGTCCTCAAGGAACTTGTTAAACTCTGGCACAAGTTGGTTAAAGTGGCGATACACTAGGAAAGAACCGTTCTTGGCCCAGGCGGGGCGCGTCACAGCATTTCCTGCACTGTCAACATCACCCTCGGTACCACAGATAAGCACGCCTGGCGGGACGACAATTTGACCGGGTAAGGGCTTCGTCAGAGTCTCAATCGCCGGCGAGGAGATGCCGTCCAAGAAGCCCTACCACAAACAGGCGACATGAGCATAATTGTATAAGAAATTTGGGTGGACTCACAAAGTGCTCATGTCCCTTCTCAGGTCCGGGGCGGACTTGACCTTTGACTACGAGCACTTTCCTGATAGATGCTCCGAAGATGTTCTCGACTTTGTGAGCACCTTCAACAACCGAAGTCCTTGAGTCACCAGCAATCTACGAAGAACGAGCTATGAGGTTGGAAAATGGGAAGATAAAAGCTAGACGACTTACCAAGACGACGCCGTCAGTCTCGCTCTTGAATTCAGGAAGCCAGTTTGGGTCAAATTTGTTAGAAGAATCAACAAAACCCTGGTCTCCTAGGGCTTGCGCACTCGCAAGTTGGCCAGCATCAAAGGCGGGGTCGTCGAGCTCGTCCGTTATCCCGAGCTATCAAAAAACAAATAAACGGTTCATCCCATACAAAGGTGCACAACATAATTTTATTACTTACCTTCTTTAAGCCCAGGTTACTGAAGGCGATATTGATTCCGACGGTCTTAATCAGACCCGGCCTTCCGCATCGCTTATGTTCGCTGATATCATCGCGTAGCTTTTTAATTTGAGCGGTAGTAGTGATGGCCGGGATAAGCTGCTTGAGGTCGGTCTTAAACGCATTGGCGTCTTGTATATTGAAAAAGATGAAGTCTTCGGTACGCTTGGGCAATCCAAGGCTTATTGAAAAGAAAGATTAGTAACAGGGACATGCACCGAAACATAGAGGGATACATACATAACATCGCCTAGACGGGAGAAAGATCATTAATTAGTAGACAACAAATACTTAGAACACACTTACCCTGGAGATCATTAAGATCTTGCTGGGTCGGCCATGTAGTAGTAGACATATTGAACTAACAGGTTATATAGACAGATGACGCTACCAAGGTGGTAAAAGAGTTTCTGAAGCTAACAAAGATGCGGGGACACTGAGCTTTTATACGCAGAGGGTCCGTACCTCATTGATGTTTGAAAGTACATTGAATGCAATGCGATCATCGCAGACACCAAGTCGGGAATCCACAGAATAAAAAAAATAGGTTCATATCAACGAAGCAATGTTCGATGATTTCAAATATCTCAAACTTCAATTGCTTTATAGTACTCGGTGATTGTATTCCAGCGATGTATGGAAGGTAGCACCTGACAGTCAGCTACCAGAGCAGCCACTAGAAGACCTATGTTTGAGCTGAGTCCGATCAAATAGGCACGCAGAAATAGAATGTACATCAGCAACGGAGCAGTTTGTCTTTACAGAGCATGTAAACAACGGCAGTTCCGGACGACTGTCCCCTGAGCTTTCAAGGACTATAATTTCAGCCTCCTCAATACGCTAAGGCTACATAGATTCAGAAACAATACTGCCCTATCAGCAATGGATTAGAGTCAGCTTCTACGCAATGAACAAGAAGGGATAGTCCAAGTGGTGAATTAATCTAAACACTGTGATGATCGAATCGAGCGCCCATTATTTATGATACCGATGTTCTCGGACCACGGAAATGACTGTAAGCACTAAAAAATATTAGTCAAATATGAATTGAATCATGTAGTCACAATTCACGAGGGTGGCAGATATCGGATGCGAAGCCAGCATTTGGCGGCCGCCAATGAGAGATCACTTCATATGCAGATACACAGAGCTCTGCAGTTCTGCGCCGACTGCGACGGGAGCATCGAATTGAGTCCCGCTTTCATGGTAAACAAGAGCTGAAAGAATCGGGAAGATTCATAAGTGCTATATGCTCATAGGCTAAGGTCCGGTTTCGTTGGAGACTTCTAGCAGTGAACTATGACATGCCAACCTCGCAAGGCGATAGAGGTTGGATTTCGAAATGAGGTCGTCACATCCATACCAAACGTCATGTTCAGTATATTAAATATTAGGCACTTGCGGCGTTGAGGTGTCCCAGTGTACCCCTGTCTTAGCGCCCAGAATAGCCAGTACCTGCATGACCAGAGGTATTCATCACTACAGCAGTCAAGTGCCTGGTCTAGAGTTTCCCACTGGCGTCTAACGAGAGATAGATAGTCTTCTGAGCGATGGTGTGCAGATTGGAAGGGACAGCGGATGTACTGCATCAGACTGTTCAATATCAGCGCTCAATCCATTCAGTATTGTAAGGGATGCCCCTTTAGTCCAAAGAGACTTTGGACGTAATCAGTGGACGGTCAAAATGCGAAACGCGTAGACAGACCTAGTTTTTATTTGTCCGGAAACCATTACTGTCTAATGAAGAGGGTATATCGTAGAAGGTGATGGACATTGTCGTCGGATAGAAAAGGTAAAGTTAAGGGTGTCTGTGACAGCGCACTATACTTATAACGTGTTCATATATGTGCCCACGCTAGCGACGGAAGCAAGTTTTTCTAAAGCCCTTGTTGTGCGTAAGTCTGCATTTTTGTGTTGAATGACTCTTGCATTCTGGTGACTCAGATCTGTAGGTAAGAAAGACCACGTAAAACAACATATTGCAGCTCAATCCCAAGTCAATTTCGCTCCCACAATAAATCGTTGAGCGGAACGCCAACTTTACGGGCCAACAAGAGTGCCTGGTCATACTCGATTCCACACTTGAAAGATGCTACCTCAAGTTTATCTTGAACTGTAGCTCGATGCAAGACGCGTAGCGAAACTAATTCTCTTATCTGAGTGTTTTGACATGAGATAAGGACCGCTGTGAGCTTAAGATGATAATTTACCGATGCCGATGTTTGAACTCGATACACGTCCGTTTCCGCCTTCAGACTGACAATATCCTCAAAAGGTTGTCCGAGTTGCTTTGACTCGTCGTATTCCTGCAATAACGATCCTAGAATAGAAATGAGCCTGTCGTAAGGAAAAGACATAGGCCCGATTAAACGCTGAGGGAGCTAAGATCGATTGGACTCAGGGTACAAGTTTAAGTTTGAACAACTTGAAAGCGATGCTAACCTTTGCTATGGTGCCCGGTCTGGATTTCTTGGTGCCCCCACCCTTGCGTTTCCGCCGTAACCTTTCATCAGCCCCACGTCCAAACATGCGATAATCCGTTTTTGCTGGATTATAGGACGCGAGGAACGCTGACAACGTAATGAACATAGACATGACGGATAACTCCAGCACTATATCTTCTGATGGCATCGCTAGTGAAGGTAGATGCCTTCCAAATGATTGGGACAGAGAAAATCCTTCTGGAAACGAGTTGATGATACTCCACTCTGAAGCTCCCATAGTACGAGGATACAGGCTTTCTACAGCAAGGGTGAGCGATGGGCTGAAAAGTCGCATCAACCTAACGCGGCTCTCCTCCGATGGGCCAAGATAAGGACCACTGGCTTGGCTCTTCCAGTCCTCGAGTACAGGCGAGACGAACCCGGGCCAGCGAGCTGACGATATGTATGCAAGTTCCTTCGGGTCTGTGGTAAATGGAGCACACACATCGTAGACCGTCTCTAAAAAGTGATAGAATAGTGATTTGAGGGAAGGATTGTAATAGGTAATGGATTCTGGTGATTCATCATCTGGAAATGTACTGCAAATCCATTGGATGATATCTTGAATCAGGGGATGCGTTTAGAACTAAAACTTAAGAAAAAGAAAAGAGACCATGACATACCCTCTTTATCCGGCGGGTTGACTGCTATGCGATAAGGGTCGACTAAAGACCCGGACGAAGGCGTTATATACTCCCATTCAGTGTCCGTTAAAAACACCGTCGTAATATTATTACCAGTCTGTAGCGTTACCAATCGTAAATTCTTCTGTCAGAATAGCAAACCACGGAACTTACCAATTCTTGAAGTCGAGTCAAAGGTATTATGAGCTTTGGCAGTGAGTCCCTCAGACGTTCGGCGCGTTTGAAGACGAGGACTACTTTCGAAAAACCATAATGTTTTGCTGCTCCAGCGTCTTCTGAATAGCTTCCCATTTCTGAGAAGAAGGAACGAAGACAGTGGAGAAATCCGTCAAGGCTATCGTTTCGATGATTGACCAAGGTCTCGGCAATCCTCTTCTCAGAATCAGGGGGATAAAGTGTTGCTAAGGAGTCCAGGATAGTATCAAAGAGCAATCTTTGTGTGAAGCATGCAACGCAATTTGCGACAACGAAAGCCAGATTTCCCGATTCTGAAGTATTTTCCGCGAGCGATGTCAAAACATCACGCAGGATAGCACTAGTCCTGCCCACAGCAAATGCATCTCGTACGAACACAAAAGAAGGAAATTCTTCCGGTAAGATGCTCTGAAATTCGTGAACAAGATCATCTTGACTTGGGAGCGACATGTTGTGGTATAAGTCAGGCCACGACTCACGAGAGAAGTATACTACTGTCACAACATCCGTGCCGTGACAAACCGTGAAACGTGACTCGCACATAGCTCGAGGTCGAAAATTGTTCTATTTCACCAACTTTCTCTGATTTTATCATTAAATTCAAGTATACTTGCGCATCATGATTCTCAGAAGAACCATGCCATCTAAGGAAACGGAATGGTTTATTCGGTATGGATACAGCAAACTCGAATACAATTCTAACGACAGAATACAAACTTGATCCTTTTCTTTTCACTGTGTCCTAGGCGCGCTCTGGAGCTGAGTAAAGTATGTCCTTGAGTTTTTGGTAGTGTAAACTGCAAGATTGATTTAATTTTAAGAAGACAAATTTATGATTGAATCGAGCGGCTCACACAGGTGTGTCCTCGGATCGTAGACGTTATATAGTTGGTACGGATCTTGATGCAAAACATCCTCACCCGGGCTCGCATGCCGTTGCGCTAACCGCCCATCATTAGAACACACCTACGATTCTTGAAACAATAGAGATCCACAAACCTGATGCATTTCTATGATGTCGCTCTATATCGATCCAATTTGAACATTGTAGCCCTATGCCAAGTAAAGCTGCAGCAATTACGGCAATGAAGAAATTTACTATTATGTCGCTGGCGAGGGATATCCGTTCGAGTGTGAGGTGCGAAGCAGTGGCCATAACTCCCGCGGGAGAGTTCAAGAAGGTGAAGACGATGATAGCAATAGTGAGACTCATGTAGAGGGGCATTACTATGAGAAGTACGAAGGAAATGACCTGAACGAGTTAAGTATATGTATATCGCAAGCTTAGTTTCATCGAGTACACACCTTACTGGACAAGCCGAGGTTGCCAATTCGGACATGGGCATGCAACGCAAGCCACATCACATATACACTCGACCCTGCCCAGACAGCCGTGTACGTATAGTTCACTTGGTTATATAAACCATACATGTCTTCTATATCGGTGAAGTCGAACAGATCTCCTGATGCCCAGAGTTCGCGTTCGTATGACCCAAGAAAAACAGCTGACAGAGAGCCGATGGCAATCGAAAGAGTGAAGAGAAGATATCCAATTACCACGGGTAGCTGAGTTGTATATGCATGGCCTCGCTTATAAGTGGCACTATGTGGATCGACGATCATTAAGACGATTGCAAGGAAGAGCGATGACAGTGTCCAATTTCTCATAAACGCAGAGATGGTGATTAGAACAACTAAAGCTTCGCCCGGTGGCAAAGCGACTGCATTCTCTTCGAGTAAAATGGAGACGATTTCCAAGACTGCTTGGACGAAAGAGAAGAGAGAAACGAAGAGGACAAATATGTACAGGCGCCGGTGATTGTGGAGAGTGGTCAATGCGACGATACAGAATCCAACGAGGACTGCGTATACGAAAGAGAAGATACACCAGACGGAAAGATCACCCTGTCTCGGTCTGAGATTAGAAGACTTGGTATTCACAAAGGACGCAGGACTCACTATAGTAAGTGGATCCGTCTCATCTAAAAATGATTTGAAACCGCCTCCAACTTGAAGTTGAGCTCCGACAAGTGCGAGACATACTAGGACAAGTATGATGGGCTTCAGACTAAAGCACAGTGCCATGGCGGCGCAGAACGGGCTGTCAATCCCCGCCCCCTCTTATATATACAGGCCGTTGTCGTTGGTTCCTGGCTATTGTACATGCCGCTGTCGAGCGGAAATTGTGTTTGATTGGCTTAAGTCCGTGTGAATGAGCCTTTAAACAAATACGTAGCAAGCCGAAGTCCCAGATTGGATGGAAAAGATGGCAAGGCAAGGTCAGATGAGGAGTTGACTTGATCTTCTTGAATATGTTTGCAAGAGTTTAAGATACACACAGCCTCCGGAGTCCTTGTTTTGCGCTTCACTGATTCCTGGGTGATGAAAAGTTCAGCATGGTCGGCTGGCCGTTGCGTTGCACGGTTGCACGGCTGCACAAGCTTTCGGCAGTGAGAAGATACAAATTTGAAAATTAGCACAGCGGTCGCTTTCCCACCATTTTGCACTTTCCCGCGCACCAAATTGGACGGAGTTATGTAAGTAAAATATAAAACATCAAAGCGATTGCTCACATTGTAGTTGCTCTTTGTGTACAAGTATACAAATTTAATCAGACTGAAAAACGATCGAGGGTGACGGCCAGGTGCCGAACAATGTCCATAGTCCGTATCCGTCACTAACTAGCTACGTGCAAAAGTAGAGCTACGGTCTAAATGATACATATACAGCTTCGGAGGGAAGTATGGTATGGGTTGCAGTGGAAGGAATGCAGGAATGTAAAGATAGAGAAGAAAAGTCTAAGTACTAAGCGTATCGCGGTGAATAAATTATTAATATGAGAAGGGCCGGCTTGCTCGATAATATTATATGCAGGGAGTTCGTGATATTATGCAGAAATGAGTGTGAATGTCAGAGTTCGAGGGTGACTGTGAAGAGTGAGCAAACAATATGAGTGGAAAGGAAATGAAATATAGGCCAAGACTAAGATGGCAATCAGCGGAGGGGTGTAGCAGGAGGACGAAGAGAAAATGATGCAGTAAGATAGCAGACAACGAACAGCATATCACCCTTCTCAGATCAGCATCATCATTCTTCTCGTCAAATCATCAACTACCTCGCCAACTGCCTCTTCTGCAACTGCTGCGACCTCGCCCAGCGGGTCGCTCTGAAGATCTTTGTCAACGCATGTCGAGAGTAACGTCGAAATTGCCCCTTGTCCGGTATAGAACCACGAGCACAAGGCCTGAAGCATTTAATGGTGGGTGAATTGTGCGTTCAGTCATAGACAGATGAAGACGGTAAATAATTTACGCACGATCATGACGTAGAAAGTGATCATAATATAACCTTCCGCCCAGTTGGTCTTGGAGTCAGCCGTAACATAGTTCACGAGGAAGCACGCGGCGAGGAGGACTGCAACTTCGAAAAGATCTTCTCCGAAAGTCAGTTTGNAAAAAAAGGCATAATCACTTATTCTGAATGGACTCACCAAACAACAGCATGAGCGGCCTCCCAGTCCACCAGGAAATGAGGACGAATAATGGCATCCAAAAGAGTGTGAACTGAATGCTGAGGTCTATCGCTCGGTCCTCTGCTAGTAGCTTTGGCGGCTCAGGAGCAAGGAAAAGAGCAGAACGTATAAAGTAGATTACAGCAACAGTACCTACATTGGTAAAGTTTTGTTTGTATGTTTAAGTTAATGTGCGACGCTCAGCTGGTTGAAATCAATGCTTACCGTCTCCGCTAAACGACAAAATCGGGAGTAATATAAGCCCGAACCATTCCTCAGTAATGTTCCCCTGTTCTCGCACATGCACAACAGACTCGACAAGCTATCCGTCAAATGCACATGAGTAATTTTACAACAAACTGTAGAATGCACCAGGAAAGCCTACCATCTCTGCAGTAAAAGCCATGATCGTGATATTTATTATCAGGAATACTATGCAAAACCACGGGTTTACTTTCGGAGTGTCATGTAGATGGTGTTCATTTCTATGAAGCTCCGCGCGGGCACTTGCTCTCGTGTTTCCTTTACGCGGAGGGTTATGAAGGAAGATACGGGATGAGACATAACTGAAAAAATTAAGGAAGTTGTCAAATGAAGTCTTAATCAAGTTTCAGACATGATAGAAGTATTTACACAAGAAACAAAAGGATTGCAATCCCGCGGCTCATCTGAAGAAACTGTTCTTGAGACGCAGAATTGGTGAGCGTGTTCTGCGCGGACGTGCTTGAATCAAGCGCAGCGAAGAAGGCAGCAGGAATGAGTAGACTCAGTACACTGTTGAAAGTTAAATTGATCAGCATAAAATTGGAGTAGTCTAGTCCATTTTATATCAAAAAGAAAACTCATCAAACGTACCCAATTGCTAATAGCGTATGGTTCAACTGCGTATAGTGTGGGTGGAGAGATTGCTCATAAATGTACGCGCCTCCGGTGAGGAAGCTAGTTCCCGGCACAAGTAAAAGATGAAGGAGAACGACGCCTGGATTAGAACCAATTTATAATAAGGATGATATTAAGACCACAGGATCGAATATACATAAGTAGGATTTGGAGACATACCAACAATGGTGGCTTGCAAAATTCGGAGCCTGCGAGTAAATACATTACAAAGTCAATAACAATGTATGGCAGGGTGTAATAAGGTCTGAGAAGTTCCACAGCAAGTGAGGAAGGCAATGCTCCGAGCTCTCTGAACAAGAGATCGATTAAGCCCCGGCAAATTGACCACGAGTGCGAACTAGGGTCATCTAAAGAGGTCAGGTACGGCCCAGTGACTGCCAAGCCAAAGCTTCCATAATCGACGTCCAGACCGGAATAGCACAGGACAGCGTATGTATTGTTAAGCGCTCACAACTTACTCGCAATGAACCAAAAGTATGATGGCGAGCGTTGCTTCGACGGCACTGTGTCAAGGCCGGTGATTAGGTTCTCCGTGGAAGACTGAGTAGAGACACGTACTTGTTGAGACTGACGACGATGAGATCTCCAAGATCCTTACCCGTGTAAAGAGCCATTTGCTCACCCCCAAAATCAAACAGCTTTTCCAGTGGAATGATTGAGAGAAAGCAGACTGACAGAATGAAAGCGCATAAGTAAAGAGACAGGAAAGAGAATTATAATCGTGAAGGCATACGAGCAAAAGTAAGATTATTGTTCTTCCAGTGTTCAGCCGATGTCCAAGCGAATGGAATGAAGATTAAAAATACATTCAAAACTAGCAATAGCACAAGATAAGGTCAACATAATATGACGGTAAGAATGCACAAAAACGGACGCACAACTACTCTTCAGGACATTCCTTACGCTCTCTCCCCATCCGATCTTCCGTCTGTTCTTTCCGCAGAAGCGATCCCACATCGCTCTGCGCCCAGTGCGTCCAAACTCATGTTCAAATTTCTCAGAGAAGTTGTGCACACCTTCCTCCATGCGCTCGACGGCGCCAAGGTGAGTAGTGTGATCATGATGCTGATTGTGGGTGCTGTGCTGGCTATGCACGCTGGCAGGTGTTTTGTCGGTGTCGTTGAAATCGACCCAGGACGAGCGCAAAGGATTTCGATTGACAAGCGTCGGAACGGGCTCCGTGATAACATCAACATGGCTGGTGGAGCCTGCCAGTCCATTGTTGTAGGGGTTGCGGGATGAAAGTAATAAAGGCGATGGCGGCGTTGGCGGCAACAACGAAGTCATGCTGAATGAAACCCGAGGTGGTGGAGGTTAGGGGTGAAGGATGCCGCTGAGGTTTATACGGAAGCGGAATGGTAACCCGTCTTCTGCACGTGTGGTAAGCGACGCTTGGAAGCCCCAGTTATTAAAACACCACTGCTGCGGGACACCCGGCCATTGTCACGTCTTGACTTCATCTGTCCGCCCTGGCATTCCCCATTGTTGATATATTTACCCTCGACGGCTATTTTTCTTGAATTTTAACGCCCAGCAGCACCTGAAGAGCATTCGAGGATGGTCAAGGAGCAAAAGAAGTGGCTTCAATGTCGATCATCAAAATGCATCGCTTAAAATTTGCACTGCCGCAGATACGACAGCATCAAAAGCTGCCGCGGTCAGTCTGAGTTTCTATTTTATTGCATAATCACATGCTATCTTTATTCCTGGTTGGATCACAAAGCTTTGTGAATTCTGGAGCCGCGTATCTACAGTCATCGTCGTCTTCGATCTGTTATTCCCTCTTCATGCTCAGGTGTAGAATAGGGCTACAAGAATATAGTAACTATGGATAGNAAAAAAAATAAGAGCTTTCGAGTGCATAGACAGAATAACAAAATAAAAAGTCGTGCATCTTAAATACGGTTGCTTCTTCTGCAATTCAAGCTTGATAGCGTGTCAATTTCTTATGTAGGATAACGCCAATATCTTCGGATGCTTTCTGGGCCTTATAAGAAGCGCTAGACTGCACGACACAGTAGGATAAAGCATTAGAGCGCAACTTGTCGAAGGAAAAAGTCGAGACAAAAATGAACAAATGCTATCAGTTGAGTGCGGTAAAGTATAACGAAGGGATACTTGCGTGAAATAAACCAGATAGGTGTATAGGGGTCGGTCCGTGTCTGTCGCATTTCAAACTCCGTTTAAATCGTAAATTTGTTGACGCGTCGTAGACCACGTGCCTACTATGGTGCTGATTTTAAACTTCAAGCTTGTACCGAGAAAGAAAATCATAGAGGTACATATTCAAGGCAATACAGAGTATACTATCTGTGGATAGATATCTGTGGATAAACTAGATGTTGAAGAGAGGTGGAAATTTGTTCTCGAAACAATGAAATATCAAAATCAAATAGGCAGGGAGAGTCGGAATAGTCTGAGGTAAGTGTCCGGACTCGGATAGCCTGAGGTCACTGAGCCGTAGGTCTCCAAGTCGGACATTTTTATTTCAACATTGGTGGGTCAACCAATTCCGAGTATCGCCCTTGCATAGGAGCTCGAACCACTTGGAGAAATAGCAAATTAGTTATAGACAGACAATATTCAATGAGCGGCGTCACCTGGTTGCCAATACCATTGATTAAGGCCCATAGTGATCAGGATCACGAAGACAGCCGATCGGAGTACATTAAAAAGAATGTTATTCACGAGACCTAGATGTTCATCTCCTGTGGACACTCCGAGCGCAAATGAAGGCATCATAACGAATTTAAAAACGATGTCCTCTAAGATGCCAAGGATGCACAGAGGCGTTACTATGCAGACGGTGAGATTGATGATCTAGACCAGGTCATTAAATCCAGCCACACGAATCAATGTAAAATGGTATTGATTGTCAAGTTTTCAGCAACCCACCTTGTCAATCACCCCTGCGAACCATGCACTCGCGTACACACATGCAGAGAGCGCAGATATCAATAGTCCACCAATGAACCACAACCCAACCGAAACATATTGGGTAATTTCGTAGACTTGCGGCACGACTGTGACGTCCGGAGGGCCTGCTAGAGCCACAGAAACACTCCCCGACCCTGTTTTGGTCAGAGCGGCCACGCTTAGACCAGCGTCGACTGTGCTTGCGATGAACAAAAGTACAGACCAGCCCAGGCACATGCGCGGGACGAGAACACTGGCCTTCGGGAATATAGGATTTTTGACGCACTTCTGCCGATCTTGCAAGACCAAAACGATGGTGAGAAAGAGAAAGGTAGAGGCCCAGTGAGCAAAGAGCAGGGAGGCAGAGTACAAGGAGCCCGCCCTATGAAGAAATGGAGATGAAACGTTGGCATCGCCGGCGTTGTTGACGTAGGTAACATAGGCGATGGATAATGAGCTCTGTATGACTGTGAAGAATGACGAGCAGAAGAGTACGATGAAATTTTTCTTTTGTGCGGGAAGTCTACGGATGGGGAGAAGACTTAAAATCGCAAGAACGATGTATAAGAAATCAAATATGACCCATAGCAACAAATTAGCCTAACAATTGCAATAGAGGCAAGTCGGAAATAAGGGCAAATTAATCAAGAATAAGTTTCGCTTGTAATCGGATTATTCAATTAAACTTACGATGCTTTGTGGATTTTCGGATTTTAAAGAGGATGTTGCTCGCGCAGAAACAAAAGACATGCTGAGGTTGAGGAAAGGCACGGACTGCGACCCAACGTGCTTTTATATCGATTATATGGGTGTTGTGGCACTATGGGCCCTGCATCTTATTCTAACTCAGTATTCATATTTAGCTCAGACTACAGCGCTAATCATCGAGGAAAGTATGAACACTGCATACCTGGTCAGCATCTGGGAGAAATGTATAAGCATGAACCTATCAAGTACTTAATAAATCTTCTTGGAGAGCTGTGGTATGGAATTTAGAAGGCCGTACCGGTATATATACTGAGATTAGGATCAAAGTTACTGATTTAACAGACTCTGCACGTTTTGATAGTATTTGACGCCCGCATAACGTCTGGAATCGGCAGCATCAAAAGAACACAATGCTCGATATGTCCTTAATATCGGCACGCAAACTATTCCAGTACTGCCTCATATCTCTACGGTGTGGAAAGAAGGTGTAGAGAATATAATGCCGATGCATATATACATAGCAATGAGCTTAAGTCTGCAGCGTTGCGATGAGAACTGAAGCCTCCGCAAAATGAAGTCGTGTTCGCGATCTTCCGATATCCTCACGATGAACCGAGGACACGCCGCAGAGCCTTGGCAAGAAGACCGTGCAGAATTTCAGCCCGAGAATGAGACAGATCTGAGACTACGCCCAGGTGGCGATATGAGAGCCAGTTGGCAGACACAACCACCAAAGTCAACGAAAATGTGGCCCTTTCCCTATAGTTGGCAGACAATGATTAAATTGAATCAAAGAGTGCCCACAACGATCGGACGAGCAGAGGCGCACCAGATGCCTAAGCTCCGAAAGGTCTCCGTCAAGAACAACTATAATTTGAGAAAGCGAACCGTTTACTCCCGAAATAAAGATAATTCTAAAAAGATTATGAGTACAGCCAATGAGTCTACATAGAATAGAGTCTATGATGGATATGCGGATCGTGGCCTTCCTAGAAGTGGACCGGACACTGTATACCCGACCTTTTCAACCTCGCGCTGCACTGCCGCCGTCAGTGCTGCACGGACCCAATGCTTCTCGGACGTCTCGCCCTCGGCGCCGTACTGCAACCCAATATCTAACCCTCCGTCCAGGATTTTATGAAAACCTTCACAAGGAGCTTGTGGAGTTGCGGAGGTAATAATTCCCGACAGGCGCGCTGGGTCGACCGGTGGTGCAAAGGTAATGCGCACGGACTGTCGCAGACGCGGGAGGAATTTTGCAGGGATGCTAGTTGGACGTGGTTCCGACATGATGTCCTCAAAACCTGCAGAACAAGTCAGGCTCCTTTTTTGTAAAGCTTCGAATAATAAAACAATAACCACTCTACATACCCGAAAGCCACATTGGGATGACGACGGGCAGACGTTGTGTTTCCATGAGAATCCGGCCTCTGCAGATCGTGCTTAAGTTTCATATCGTTTAAAAGATGCAATTAGACTGACGTTCCCCATTTGAAACGTGGCAACCTCGCTATATCATTTCCTGTCTCTCCCTTACTGAGAGGATATTGATACGGCTGATTCACTTTGCCTTCCCCAAACAAGTGCACCTATTACTTCCTCATTGCATAATCAAGTCAATGCGACTGACAAATCACAGACGCACCCATCCGCCCTTATCGAGNTTTTTTTATCGCTGCGTCTACTGCAGGCTGATAGATCCCGTTGCCGCGAAATGTCTCGAGAACCTGACCATGCCGGAAAAACGAGGAGAAGACACTTTCTGGGCCATTGCATTTGTTGTTTGGTTCTTAAGAGGACGCCAGGGAGACGTACGGATTTGTGAACATGATATCGGAGGCTCCCAGTGCCCAACGCATGTCACGCAAATGTACATAGCAGCGCGCCGGGAGAACGCCCCATGTTACCGGGTCATCCAGACTGAATTATACATTTAACGGAAAGTCAAAATTACACAGGAATTCTGGTACTTACGTGGAGATATGGTTTGCAACTAAAGTACCCTATCAGCGAGGTGTTAGTGAAGTGAAATCAGTGCGACTCACCCGTGACGATACCCCGCCCATTATTTCGTTCGTTGTCGTCGAGGGCGCGCACGAGATGGTCGAGCCCAGTGACGGCTACAGATTTACAGAAGCCAAGATTAAGAAAGGCTTTGCAGACAAGTCCAATAGTAGTGATTGTGCACACAGAGAGAATATGATTGACGGGCATTAATTGCAGTCAAAAGACTCAAACTTCGAGAGGTGNAAAAAAAGAAGTGACAAGTAGTGACGTTAGGTTTGTGTGATGTTACGTGTTGAATAAATTTTAAATCCAATCACCGGAGACTGCCGCAGTGCTATCATGTCCAGGACATCATGGTTTCACACTCGTTGCTTAAAGATATATTCGACCGTGACGGCTTCGTTATCGTCGAGAATCTAGTTCCAAAAAACCAAGTCGTTGATCTCCAGGAAGCCTGCGCGCGTGTGGTCGCGAAGACTCGAGCAGGACAGTGGCCGCACAGGCGCGTCGTAGGGAAGCAATTCCCGCCATACGATAGCGACTATCCGGACTCGTGGGGAGTGCAGCACCTTATGCATCCCGACCTTTCTGAGCCAGCTTTCGCGAAATGGTACGCTAGCGATGTACTTGCCGGTGCGGTGCGAGCTCTGCTCGATTGCGGCGAAGAGAACCTGCAGATGGGTGAGCCGCATGTAGCATCACAGCCGATTGGATACTTGATCGCATTATGTGGAAAACGACAAACTTTCTCGTTGCTTTCCTTGGACGCATAGAGCTGTTTAATCTGCTAATCAACCCGATGTCTCACAAGTTCGCACTTCGTTGGCACCGGGACGACGTCCGTGAAGATGCCACCGAGGAAGAAGAGGTTCAAGCGCTATCGGCCTGGCACCATGGTGTGCGTAATGGTCTCAACCCATTTGTAGTGTGCAATTCTGAATTGAGGCTTTAATTTCGACCTTTAGATTCAATGGAACACGTACGTGCACTACTTTCTTTCCCTTGGCATATAGTAGTGAATCTATTGCAGTGCGTTGTATGAAGACTCATGTCTCTTCGTCGTACCGGGATCGCATATCACACCACGTACGCTTGAACAATGTGCTCATTCTGAAAGCCTGGATGCGCCTAAAGACCCCATGGAGATGCCAGGGGTGCTTAAGGTAATCTTGAAGCGTGCGTCTCGTCGTCTATTTCTTCTCCTCTTCCCTCCTTTTTTCTTTCTCCCTCCCCCCGCTTCTTCAGCTCTTCCCTCACCTGAATTGCCTCCGCTTCCTCAAGTATCGTGATTCCAACCGCCAGACATGTGCTCACCCCTAACTTTCCATGCATAGCCGGTCAGACCGTCTTCTACAACAACAATATCCTGCATTGTGCTATTTACTCCCCGGATGCGCAACGCGCAACATTGCACGCATCGATGGGTGACACTCGTGGAGGCTCTTCGCGTGCGCGTAATGTCCTACAGCATGGCCTGCGATGGATGCGCGAATCATGTTTCCGCGATACCCTGCCGGAGGGAAGGGCGAAAGACATGCTAGAAAGACTGCTCATTATGGAGAGTGGCTTTGGTGCAGATGGGAAAGTTCAGTACTCGCTGAGCGCGTGAAATGTTTTGCAGAAGAATTCACTTGCTATTTGCGTCTGAAGTTGGGCACTGGAAGACGAAATGTAAGTGTGTTAACATGTTTCGAAGTGTGTTAATTTCCTCCTTATCTAGTTATATTACCTGGAACTTGAGGGCGACGTCAGTTCAAATCAAACTTCTTACTTGGGTGCTTCCTATAATATCTCAAGAATTGAAAGGTGACTCGATGAACTTTTTTTTTAACTCCATGTAGTCAGTACACCGGGCCTTTAATTACTCTGTACCTTTTTCCTCCTTATCAGACTTCTTGCGGCAACGGCTACAGGCTTTAGTCTATCCTGAAATACTTTCTGCATTTGCTGTATGTCTGTCCTTCTGCTGCTGATACTGACCGTCGGTCCGTCATGATACTGGCTTCCAAAAATACAGGCTCTCTAGATCAGCTATTTGTTACTCGCTCGGCTCTAGCTCTGTCTTCTTGAGTTCTATAAGGCGGTACTTCTCACAGCATGCTTCCCCTCTGCTTCTGCTTCTGTAACAGTGCTAGTTGCAATGTTGTAATTCTGTCTATGTACTTGTACGTTTCCCGCGCTGGTCTTCTCTCTTCAATCGCTTATCGGCGCCTCTATTGCTTTGGGTATCTGGACTCGGGTGCATTTTCTTTTGAATATTAGAGTTGGGCTGGGGGGCGGGGGTGGGCTGCAGCATGGTCCTTCTGCGCGTCGCGGACAGCTTGTAGCTACTCGTTATTGTGAGTGTAGGGTCCACACTATCACCCAAGGTATATTTCTTTAAAGAACNTTTTTTTCTGACGGGTAAGTAATCGGCATTCGTGAATTTTACTAACTCTGCATTCTTGTAATCATAAACTCGTTTAGAGAACGCGATTTATTTTCTTTAGAATCGTAAACACCTACGTAGTCGTTTACCTGGCTCTCGTCGTAGTCTAGATGATCTCTACTTAGGTCATTATGCGTCGCTTCGCTTTGAGGTACACCTCGGATTCCGTCATGCGGATTCTGCCCTACTGCCATTGATTCTTGATACTTGATGCCTGATCGGCGCGCACTGGCGTACCACTAATACTCATATTGATACTATGCTTGGAAGCACTCTTGAGGTGATGTGATTGTTGTCAAGGTCGCGCCCAAGATGCTGCGATAAGTGCTTGGTGCAATATGGTGTATATTGGACTGATGGTGGGCGGTGATTCGGCGGTCCGGTGGTGGCGGTCTGGCTGCATTGCAGACTCGGGGTGCTGGGCACGATTGGTTGCATAGGATGGCTGAAGGTTGCTCTGTTTTGGCTTCCTAGATTCGCCGTCCGTGAGCGCTGCCGTTTGCATAGTTAAACAGATCGAAGTCTCCCGTGCGTACGGCGTGCATGGCACTTGTACTGGGCCCAGGGACGATGTTTTGATCAATATATTGATATTGAGCGGCGGTTCCGACTCGGGCGGTTATTTGTGTCGAAGGCACAGTGCAGCTGTTTGTATCAAATTGCGTGCTACGAGTCCTTATTTTTACTTTTTTATAATATAAGCTTGGGACTCGGACTGGTGGCTNAAAAAAACGTTCGAATTTGACTAGTACTTCTTACGGTCACTTTGAGTACGAGAGTCGTTATCAAGGGATGGGCCGAGCCTGAGGCCTTCCAGCTAACCTAGCCCGCGCTCTTCTCAGCACTGGCTGTTGGTGTACTCTTTACACGCGCTATTCGCCSGGGGGGGGGGGGGAAGTGGAAATGCTAATTTGCCGTTCATGCGCTTCGTTGGGTGTGGTATCTTGTGGCTGGCTGGCTGGCTGGCTTCTTTATCATTTCCTGAAAAAGAAAACCGCAACTTATGGAATTGTAGAATAGAAGATTGTGCGAATATGGTTTTTTTTCCGTTCCTATCTATAACCAAGACATGTGCATGTGTCAACGCGGAGCGCGGGGGATGGGAAAAGACGAAAGTGAGAGATCCCACGGAGGGTCTGCGTTTTATGTTTTATGTATGATGCGAGGGGACGTTAGTACTAGTCTGGGATTTTGAGAATATTAATATTGAGTGAGAGTAAGAGAGAGAGATTCTGGACTAGTATGTGTTCGCTGGTGGGTGGGCGCGACAAATATGCAAAGTCTAGTATGGGAATACTAATATCGCGGATATTAGAGTCAACAGATAAGATTTAAAATAAATAAAAGGGAATTGCCGAATGAGGGTGTGGTCAGCACACATGCCTCCTCCGAAGCGATGCTCTCCTACCACCCTACACCGTTCAATGCGTGCACACCCTGGGTGCATTTGGACGATGAGTTTCTTATCTGTCTCGGTTGGTCGCGTGAATATATATTATATCTTGGATTAGCACGACCTGCTTCCCGCTGCTCTCATCATCTCTCCTGTCTTTAATTACGTTAGCCTTTCCCTCTCTCTGCTTAATACTATTCCACTTGCTCATCTCTCTCCCTCTCTCTCCCTCTCCTTCCCCTCCCAGGCCCTGCTAGAGACGTCTCCTCCCACCCTCCTCTCTTTTCGGCGCTGTACATTTCTCTCGACGACCGACGAACGTACATTTCTCCTATTTAGCCCTCACTAAACGTGGTTGCGAGCGAAGCATGATCACATACATAGACCGCATTAACGCTCGGGTGCGCTTTTCCTCCATTGGTCGGCTCTGCCATGCCCACCCTTACCCCGCGGTGTCCAGGTCGCTGCCTCCGCTGCTGGTCGCTGGTTCCGCCTCGAAGGCTCTGGTCACCCGCGCCAGCGCGCCGGCTCGCGGTTCCTCGTACGTTTCCCATGCGATTCATATTCCGAGCATATATATATATACACGCTTATTCAAAACGTGCTTTCCCCGCAGACCGAGATCCGCGCAGGCCTCACAACATGGGTACGTGCCCCCTTCTCGCGCCGCGCATACACCCACCTTCTAACGCACTACTAGGCCGCGATGGCGTACATTATCTCCGTGAACGCCTCCATCATCTCCGACAGCGGCGGCCCGTGCGAGTGCCCCGTGTCCTCGNCCCGACCAGTGCGCGAGCGACGCGACTTACGCACTCTGCGTGAACGACGTCCGCCGCGACCTCATCACCGCGACCGCCGCGGTCTCAGCCCTCGCGAGCGTGCTCATGGGCCTGTTTGCGAATATCCCGGTGGGACTAGCGCCGGGGCTAGGCCTGAATGCGTATGTAAGTAGGCGATTTCTTTTTCGAGGGGCGCATATATTCAGCTTTTTTTTATTTATTTACAAAATCATGGTTGGCGCTAGTTTGCGTACTCTGTTGTTGGTTTCCATGGTTCGGGAAAGACGACGTACCAGGAGGCACTTGCAGCCGTCTTCCTTGAAGGGTGCGTTTCTCTCCTCGTGTTTGTTCTTTCCTGCCTGGATTGCTGACTATCTGATGCTTTCTTCTATCTTTATGATTTTTTTTAAAATTTATGTCTTGAAACTCCAAAACACCACCCCTTTGACGCATTGTTTTGACATGTACGCATGGAACAACACGTCAAACATTTGTCAATTACCACCTTCGCTATCCCGCAACCGTAACTGCTTAAATAACCACCGCCGATCCATCTCCGATGCCTCGATGCCTCGATGGCGCTTCTTGACGGCGCTTCCTCCGCCTCTTCCCACGTCCTCGGTGGGAATTTCTCCTTGTTGCTCGCTGTTTCGATGATACGGCACTCTGGTTTGGATTTTTGTTTTTGTGGTTTTCGTCGATGGCGCACCAAATTGCATTTACAATTGTGATTCGTGATACATACATATTAGATGGGTCTTCTTCATCCTCTCGCTGCTCGGCGTGCGTCAATGGCTCGCGCGTGCGATGCCGCATTCACTCGTTATGGCCGTCGGAACTGGTATTGGGCTGTTCATTGCGTACGTCCTCTTGTTCTCTTTCTAAATGTTCACTCGTTGAAGGTGGTTTTGATATTGACTTTTCTTTTCTTGTGTGTGTGTGCGTGTGGTATAGATTCATTGGATTGTGTACGTGCTTGGAAATATGATAACTCTGTTCCGCGGAAAGTCATTGAATTCATTTGACCTTTTAAAAAAAAATTACTTTCTGTTCTGCTGGTATGCAGCTTCGGGCGGCTTATTTGTTGTTGGTGGAGATACGACGAACCTCGTTGGACTCGGAGGGTGTAATGCAGATGGTACAGTAATTTACACACTCTCCTTACCACATAAATATTGACTGACCGACGAACTATTTATGAATCTATTTCTTCTGCAACGCTCTTTTGTTGGCGACGCTACCTCGATATCGAATATTGGTCGGACGTCTTGTGCTATGGGGATGATAATATGGGAACGAAACAGACTTCGTCAACGGTCTGACTGATTATTGTGGAAGCCGCGTGATGCAGAATCCAACGACGTGGCTTGGTATCTTTGTCGGCGGGTGGGTTTCTCTTCCTATGTGTTTTTGAGTTGGGAGTGGACTGCTCAAGGATTTTATCCCTCTTTCGGTCGATACTTGCTTCTTCCCATCATTTACACTATGCACGCATACACCACCACGATTGCACAAACACATCAAACAGCATGCTAACGGTTTTCTTGATGCTTTACCGCATCCGCGGGTCGATCCTGGTTGGGATCTTCCTCGTCTCGATCATCTCGTGGCCGCGCGACTCGGCTGTGACGTATTTCCCGCACAACAGCAGTGGGGACGACTTGTTTGCGTTCTTCAAGCAGGTCGTGACGTTTAGGCCGTTGAAGTTGACTGGGCTTGCTATTGATGTGGGTTTCTTTNCCCCCCCTGTTTTTCTTGACATGTGTCTTTCTTGAGGAGGGGAGTGATTGTTGATTAATGCTTGTATTCTTTTTAGTGGTCAAGCTATAGTTCAGGCCGCGTGTGGTATGCACTCATTACCTTCCTCTATGTCGATATCCTCGACACCACTGGGTAAGCCCCACTATCCATCCATTCCTCTCACCGGCAAGTACCCCTTACAACTCATCCCCCATCCCTACGCTCAGCACGCTCTACTCGATGGCGAAGTTCGCCGGCTTGCGCGACCCGGTGACACTCGACTTCGAGAACAGCACCGTCGCGTACTGCGTGGACGCGTTTTCAATCTCGATGGGCGCCCTGATGGGGACGTCGCCGGTGACGGCGTTCGTGGAGAGCGCGACGGGCATCAGTGAGGGCGGGAAGACGGGCATCACGGGCGTCGTGGTGGGGATCATGTTCTTCGTCTCGGTGTTCTTTGCGCCGATCTTTGCGAGCATACCGCCGTGGGCGACGGGCGGCGCGCTTGTGATTGTGGGGAGCTTGATGATTCGCAAGTGAGTAGTTGTTTNGGGGGGAGTGCTGGCGATGNTTTTTTAATTACCTTTTCTTTTTTTTTTTCGTGCAGTGTTCGGGAGATTAATTGGGATTATGTTGGTGACTCTATACCTGCGTTCCTCACGCTTATTCTAATCCCACTCACTTACAAGTACGTCTACACTACATAAATCAGGGGGAAATCACTAATCTCATATTCTCAAAACAAAACAAAAAAAAAACAGCATCGCATACGGCGTCATCGCAGGCATCTCGTCGTACCTCCTCATCAACGGCGTGGTGTACGCGCTGCGCATGCTCACGGGCGACCGCGTAGTG